>JAOEGS010009812.1:75807-99951 GCA_025447755.1 Corythornis vintsioides | reverse complement strand
GACGGCCGCGCCGCGCCCCGCCGCCCACGCCCCGCCCCGCCGCCCACGCCCCGCCGCGCGTGCACGCGGCTCCCTCTGGCGGCCGGGACGCCACCTCCCAGTGGTCGAGGGCTGCATTCCCTGCTCGGCCTGCCCCGCCCCGCCCCGCCTCGCCCCGCGCGGCGACGCTGCCCAGGCAGCCTCTGCGGGACCTGCCTATCCGTCTGGCCCGGTACAGCTTAAGGGCAGCGCTGGCCTTCAACCTGCTGCAGGCCGACTCCGGCCTTCCCGCCTGGTGGCCCGCTTCGGCTGTCTGTCGGGCCGAGAGCGCCCCGGCGCCTCCAGCCCCTTGACATGACCATGCCTCACCCGGGCCGGGCGGGTTCAACCGCTTCTCGGGAAAAATCTCTCCCTCCGCTTTCCCGAATGGAGTGGAGCCTCCTCAGGCGCAGGCTGAGCTTTGCCGGTCTCCTTGCTCTCCAGGTCCCGGGTCTCCAGCGCTGCAGGAGCACCAACAGCCGAGGGCTGGAGGCCGAGGCTGACTTAGGCTGGCTCAGAGTCATGAAGAGCTGCAGCTGTCACTGCTGCTGGTGTGTTGCCGTGAGGGGTTGCAATCCAGCTTGGTGCTGCTCAGTGTAAATAAATAATACCTTAAAAAACTCTTTAATATTTATATGGTATCGAGAACCTCACGGCCCTCGCTCCCCAACATGTCTGCAGGCATGACAAAAGCACGATTATGAATGTGTGATGCTCAAACTGCCTGAGAAATCTATGCTAGTTCTAGATTATAGCTGAATTTGAATAGCTTTAGTATTCCCGAGGCTTGGGAGTTGCTCGGATCTTGTATCTGGTATAGCGTCTCAGAACATATCTAAAGACAATGAGAATAATGGCTTGTTTCAATGATAAATGGAGGGAAAGGTAAGATTTATTCTACATCTCCTCTCACTTTGCTGCTTCTTCACATCATAAATTCTGAGCTGGTGTGTTATTTTCTCAAGCAAGCTCATAGTATCACTGTAAAATAGAGACTTTATCTGCCCCTGCTACAGCATATAAGTTTGGGCTTGGTTGAAATTATTTTACCTAGTGTATTTTAGTCTCCTTTTTGGGGAACAAGAGGGCAGGCTTTGACAAATTACATCCCTTTTTCAGTAAGTTTATATCCATGACAATTTACATTGTAAAAAAGCATTTCTTCGATGTCTGAACAACTTGCAAGACTACCTGGATTTAATCAGGCTATTACCATTTTTTTTGTGACTTGCTTTTCTTCTTGTGGTATCATTAAATTTAAAACAAGGTGATCCATAAAATAACAGTTTATGACACAAAACTGCTATACAAAGAATATATTTGACAGCATTGAAAATGAGCTATAAAGTGCTAATAAAGTCCTTAGGTCAGGCAACATTTAATCTCAAAAGCTCCATAACTCTATCCATCTTAAAAGTCATGAGAGATTTTCACTATAATCATTCTGCTTTTGACCCAAAATGCCCCAGTGCTTAGAAATCCATTCCAATTTCCAGTCTATTTTTTTTTCATCCTGTTTATACTTCTAGTGCCAATATTACCCTATAGTTTCAACAGCTCTTCTATCATGTCTGTTTGCCATAAGAGAATAATTTTATCCTCCCAGACATTTTGTTTTGCTAGCTAACAGTCTTAGTCTGCTATTGAAGGGTAGTCTTTCTGTTTGCTTAGTCATACCTTTTACCCTGTTCCTTTTACCTACATTTTTGCAGATGATGCAATTTCAGTTCAAGCTGTCCCATTGCATTGTGTTTAATGTATACATGGTTCTCTACTCATCTGAACACTTCAGCTGTGGACATCCAGGTATTTATGGTCAATAAGTGATTTTAAAAATTATGTTCTTTGATCTGTGCATGCTGACAAAAAAAAAAAAAAAAAAAAAAAAAAGGAAGCTGAAGATAGGTTGTTTTGGAAAACATGACCATGACCAGATGATGCACACTTAAACATGCTAGAGCTTTTCAAAATAGAATTTTCTTGTAAAGTTTGTCAGGAGCACATAGATACCAAATGGATTTTAGAAGATTGACATCTACGTATGTCTAGGTGATGCTAGACAGAAATGGCAGAAGTTCTTCTTATGGGACGTGATCTTATGTTTAGCTTTTAAAGGGAAGAGAACTGGTTTGTTCAGTTGAGGTTGCCAAAGAATAATATTTTTGTTACTGGGCCTGGCTATTCAATACCTCTTCTGAAAATAAGCTGCTCTGCAAGTCCACACGGGTCAAATCCAATAACAGTAATGTAATTTCTGTCAAGGTCCCATTTTGAATAGCACACAACCTGTACCTTGACTATTTAACAATTACCATGGACCATGTAGCTGCTATTATTACCAGGTTAACCATCCTAGGGCTCAGCTGCAGGCGTTTCCATTAAGAATTCCCATTTCTTTTAATGTATCTTCCTTTGATTATGTTATTAGTATGCATATTGTTCCCTGTTTCACATTGCTGTCTGGACCTGGAAAACAGTCCTCTTAGTTAAGCATTCTTATATCTTTTCTAAATACCTCTTTTAGACCTTTTTTATTTTAGCTTACTTTTTACTGATGTCTTCCCTAAAATAAAGAAAAAAAAAAATCAGTGTTTCTTGTATTAACTGCAAAGTACTTAAAATGTATAGTCTTTTTTTAAAAATTCCATTTCTGTGTTCCTTTTAATGTTTGTTGGGTTTTTTTTATTTTCTGTAAATTTGACAAGTAGAAGGAAGATCTTATGTTGCTGCTTCTGCATCATGCTAATAGAGAAGTAACAGTATACAACACATGTTCAAAGTTCACATTAAGAAAGTGGTACTTCTCTAACATTGTTTTTTTTAATCCTCTTGAGCCAAATTTGCTACACTGGTATAATGAGGGGATTTTGGCAGAAGAGCTACATTAGTCCTATTATTGAAGCTGAAGAAAGAAAAATGTGATGCTTTTTAAATAATTGTTTGCAAAGAATTCAAACAATTTTACTTGCAGTTCTTATATAGAACAGTGTATACTCAACAATTTTTTTCTTGTTTTTTTCTTTTTGCAGCGCCTAATTATGTCATTTCAAGGAAAAGAATTACCCATGAGAGGTTCCATTTTATGTAATCTAAGTTATAACAATTCTTTTTACTACTATTACTATGACACATAGTGTGATTGGTGTGGGTTTTTTTGTTTTGGGGTTTGGTTTGGTTTTGTTTTTGGATTTTTTGGGGGGTATGGTTGGACTTGGTGATCTAGGAGGTCATTTCCAACCATATTTATTCTGTGATTCTTTGATGTAATAAGACAGCTTTATGTAGAAAAGATGTGGAAATTTCAGTTCTTAGAAACATCATAGTTGTAAATTATTTAAACAGGTTATCATAAATAAAACCAAACAAGCATTTTATATAAATCACATGACTTTCTCTACCTGCCATAAGTGAAGCTGTATGAAACATGAAGTGAGTGAAGAGCAGCAAACAGGAGGAGCTGGAAGCCATTGTGAAGCATGACTGCTATGATGTGGTCGCCATTGTGGAAACATGAAGGGATGACTCATGAGTGGAGTTCTGCAATGGATGGCTATAAGCTCTATAAACAGAATAGGCAAGATAGAAAGTGCGGTGGTGTGGCTCTCTGTGTTAGAGAGTGTTTTGAATGCATGGAATTTAATAAGTGTGATGTACCAGTTGAATGTTTATGGGTAAAGTTAAGGAAGGCCAACGAGATAGATGTCCTGCTGGGGGTCTGTTATAGGCCACCCAACCAGGATGAAGAGGTTGGTGAATTATTCTATGGACAACTGGCAGAAGCCATAAAATTGCAAGACCTTGTTCTTGTGGGAGATCTCAACTTGCCAGGCATCTGCTGGAAATATAACACAGAAGACAGGAAACAGTCCAGGAGGTTCCTGGACTATGTGGAAGATAGCTTCCTGCCTCAGCTGGTAAGTAAGCCCACCAGGGGAGGTGCCTTGATGGACTTGTTGCTCACAAACAGAGAGGGACTGGTGGGTAATGTGGTGGTCGGAGGCCATCTTGGGCTTAGCGACCATGAAATGATAGAGTTCTCAATTCTTGCCCAAATAAGGAGGGGGAGCAGCAAGACTATTACCATGGACTCCGAAGGGCAGACTTCAAACTGTTTAGCACACTGGTAGAGAAAGTCCCTTGGAGTACAGTCCTAGAGGGCAAGGGGGTCCAGGAAGGCTGGATTTTTTTAAAAAAGGAACTCTTAAAGGCCCAGGAGCAGCTGTCCCCATGTGTTGTAAGATGAACCGGCGGGGAAAACGACCGGCCTGGCTAAACAGGGAGCTTCTGGTGCAACTTAGGAGAAAGAGGAGAGTCTACCACCTTTGGAAGAAGGGGCAGGCTACTCAAGAAGAGTACAGGGATTTATTTAGGTTATGTAGAAAGAACATTAGGGGGGCAAAACTCATCTAGAACTCAGCCTAGCCACTGCTGCAAGAGACAATAAAAAGAGTTTTTACAAATATATTAACAACAACAACAAAAAAACAAACCAGGGAGAATCTCCATCCTTTACTGGATGCAAGGGAGAACATTGTTAACAAGGATGAGGAAAAGGCCAAGGTACTTAATGCCTTCTTCGCCTCAGTCTTTAATAGTCAGTCTGGTTATCCTCATGGTATTCAATCTCCTGAACTGGAACTGTCCAGTTTTGGTCATCAGACCAAAAGAGTACAGAAGTATCAGAGTACAAGAAGGACATTGAGGTGCTGGAGCAGGTGAAGAGAAGGGCAATGAAGCTGGTGAAAGGGCTGGAAAGCATGGCCTATGAAGAGCGGCTGAGGGAACTGGGTTGGTTTAGTCTAGAGAAGAGGAGACTGAGAGGAGACCTTACTACCCTCTACAACTACCTAAAAGGAGGTTGTAGCAAGGCTGGTGTTGGTCTCTTCTCTCAAATTAGTAATGATAGGATGAGGGAAAGTGACCTCAAGTTGCATCAGGGGAGGTTTAGATTAGATATTAGGAAGAAATTCTTCACTGAGAGGGTAGTTAGACGCTGGAACAAGCTGCCCAGGGAGGTGGTGGAGTCACCATCTCTGGAGGTGTTTAAAGAACAAATAGATGCAGCGCTTGAGGATATGGTGTAGTGGTTAGAGAAATGCTAGGACAAAGGTTGGACTTGATGACCCTGGAGGTCCGTTCCAACCATAATGGTTATGTGATTCTGTGATTCTGTAAATGAGCACTGGGGCATCTAAGATAGCACCAAGGAGCTATGCTGACACTTTCCTCTCTCTAAAGGGCAAAATTCTGTACAGTTACATTAATGGTTTCCTTTGTAAATGAGTTTTTTGTGCACTGCTTGACAGGTTTGAATAGTCAAATCTTCCAGATGGGTAAAAGAGTCTAACTAGATAAGGTAATTATGGTGTAATAGGATTTTATAAGAACATGATAGGTAATCTGCATCCTGTTTTTTCTGCAGGAAAATACAGATCCAAACATATGTAGATCTAACATACAGAAATGTAAGCATAGCTACATATTAAAAAAAACCTAGCTCCTTCCTCTTGCATTCTTATATTTTCAAAATTTATATTAGTATTAAACATATTTTCATTTTAAAATAATTTCATTGATTGAGGCTGTTTATAGACAAGCTCAGGAGTTCTTTAAATTGTTTCCTTTGCTGTTATTATGAACTCCAAAATATGTTTGGTGTCATCTCCACAAATGTAACAGCAGTTCCTCTGGCAATTTATGGTGGAAATCAGAACTTTTGAAAGTTATTTTGGATGTAACACAGAAGTCTAATGTATAATAATTAAAAGATTGAATATGCAGTGAAACAAAGTACTTACTTGTGCAGGGGCAAATACATGGATAAGTTCACTGAAATAAATAGTTCTACTGTTCAGAACTGATTAAGGTGTTATGACTGTATAGTGTTCTGATAACTGTGATTTTTTTTTATGGAACCGGCAAAAGGGAGTTGCATCTTACTGTTTTCTGCCTTTTGTGTTTGCATTCCTTTGCTGTGATACCCCTTCCCTTTTTTCCAGGTTACATTTCTCACAAACAACCTACTTTTATTTTTTGTGATATTTTATCTGCAGCAAATTGTTCCTTCCAGCTGTTGCATAACTACTCCTATCCCAGTTGATGCTGTTATTTTGCCAGCCTGACTTCTTTTTTATTTCTCCTTAGGTAGAATTTAAATTCTATAAAATGCAATGTCATTTATGGATCTCCTCCTACATCTGCCCAATAGATGTCTGGGATGTGTAGTAGATGGTATATTTGAGGGGGTGGTAGTTACGTCAAGACTATTAGCTGTTTAATCTTTAGCCTGGAGGTTGGAGACAGGATGGCTCAGGCAGTTGGTAATGGGATAAAGCTTTTCTCCCCTGAATTGCCAACTCTGGGCCAGATTAGTAGGAACAGAATATTTCCACCACCTGGTGTCTGGTCAATGACCCACATGAGAGAAGTCAGTAGCTATCCCTGTAACTGTTGAACAGTTTTACAATTAAAAAACCCCAGGTAACCCACTTTGAGAATGACTGGAGCACAAATGAACATGAGGACTAAAAAAACCACTGGAAACCTAGTGGCCAGGCCTCAGCACTCTATGGAAAATTATGGAAGGATTTATTATTTTTTTTTTAATAAAAAAAGGCAAACAATTTATTACTCTTGGCTGAAATTGATAGCAACTTGTAAGAAAAATTACTTGAAAAACAAATATCTTCCAAAATCCTACTGATCACTGATCTTCAAAATGCAGGTACCATCAACAATGTTTCTCGTTGACATACGCAGGCAATAGTCACACAGAACATAGTTCACCTGGAAGAGATGCTCTATTCAAATACAGCAAGTGTTTGCCTTTTTGCAGTCTGAGGCAGGTTAGCTCAGACTGACTTAATGAATAATAAGTTATCAGTATGCCAAGTTGTAAAGCAGCACTTCTGCAAGTGCATCCATTTCCTATTTTAGAACTAAAGTTAGACATAATCACAGAATCTGTGAATTGGGATAGTGTCTGAATTTCTGTTATCTTTTAAATGAAAAAAAAAGCTCCAATCAGGTTAAATAGACACTTGAGAGAGGCAGAAAAAAAGACTACTGTAATATTAAAAAAGGGTTATATTGAAAAGTATTATTTTTAACAATAATATTTTATTTTATTAAGGAAATAATAAACCAATACTAACCATTTTATTTTATGTTCCTGAAACAAAACCATTCTTTACGGTGATAATTTTGAAAAAAACTGAACACCTAGGCCTTAACAGAGATATTTAAGAGTATGTATGAAGAATTCAGAATCTGATTTTCTGGGTTGGGAGCACTGTTTTTGTTTTAGGTCAGACAGCTGAATGATAATTATAATAGTTTCAGACCCATAATTAATATTTAGTAATACAACCTGCATTCATCTTAGCATAAAAATGGTGCTTTTGCATTCTGTGTTCATAACTAAAAAGCTTTAAACCTTATTTTTTTCTGCTTTACCACGCTGACCAGGAGGTGGTGCCAACACACCGGCCGTCCCAGCCCCGTCCTCGGGGGCTCGGGGCGCGGCGGAGGGCCGGGAGGTCCCGGGAGCTCCTCGTTTCGCAGCCAGGGCCGCGCCCCGCGTCTCGGCGCGTCGGAAACCGGACCGTGGGATAAGTCCCCGTGGGCTTTCCTTAGGCCGTGCAGTACAGTTCAGTCAAACACGGTAAATCTGTTTTAGTGGAAGTTGTGCGTGTCTGCAGGAAGATGGACTAGCAAGAAACATACATTTAGAGAATACGTGATTTGTTCATTAGTTCTTGTCTTAGATTTGAGTTTTGAATCCTTTGTTCAATTTCTTCATGCATCTATATACTTAACACTTTACTCTTCATTTTGTTCTCTTTCTCAGTAGCTAAGTCCTTCTGCTGCCTCCTCCCGCTTATAATTTCATCTTTTTTCTTAGTCTCTTGAATTTCTCTCAGACATCCTTACTGAGATGCCCAGATGCTGTTTATTTTTAAAGATTATAAAAAAAATTTTAAAAAAAGAGATGTAATTAAGATGTGCTTAAGTAACTAAAAGTAAATACTAGTATATTTTTTTCAGACCTTATTTACTTTGAATACCTTTGCTGAAATTTATATTCTCATGCAATTGGAAGAGACTTTCATTAAAAAAACAAACCAACATCCTTATTTATGTTTAGAGTTGTATACTAATCTTGTGGTTGTTTTATCTTCTGGCAACTTCCTACCTCATGAGTGATGGATCAGCCAGGCATTATAACCCTTGAATAATTTTTCTCATCCACAAATTTCAAGAAAGAGAACCTGTAGATTTTCTTTTGAACAAATGTAGTGAGTTAATTTTCACTATTAATAGCTTATGAGGGCAGTGTACTTTTAAAATAAACAAGCTTTGTGAGCTTTGTAAAATGTTATAACTCAAGGTGGCATAAGGTAAAGATTGGAATTCCTTTTCTGTGTATATGGCAAGAATCTTCAGATTTCAGTAACTGGCTGTGGTGGGTGTGATCTCACCTATGGTTTGTATACTTGGATATCACTTTTCATAGCAACTACATAATGATTTTACATTCTGGGATACTAAGAAGTTGGCTAAGGCATTTCACCTCAAATATGTGCTGGGTTTTTTTTAGATCTTTAATCTCATAAACATACAGATCTTCTTTAAAGAATAATTGTCTCTGCACATTAAGATACTGAACAGCAAATAAGTACAGCAAAATCATGTTGCCTTCATTTGCAGTTGTTTTATTTATCAATTCTTCCTTTAAAAACTTTACTCAAAGTAATATTTTTTTTTTGTGCTGACTTCTATACCTTCTTTCTCTTCATTTTAATTTATTTATTTCTCATTTTAATCCTTCCATGTCCTTAAACCTTTTGGTTCAACCTAATCCTTCAAATCCTATAATTACTCAAACAAAGCATTTTAACCTTGTGGCCTTCCTGGACTCTTGCCTATTCTTATGACGTGTCGGTCTCGCTTGACTAATGATGTTTACTGCTGCGTTTTCTTTCCTAGGATACTCATGGAAAAATTCATGCCACAGAGCTCCTGTTTATAGCAGGGCTCAGTGTCACAGTATTAATATGAACACTGTAAAAAATGGAGTGGCTGCTTTCTACTATTAGAAAAAGTGCTTCTTTTAGTCAGAATTTGTAGCTGACCTTGATGTATTCCCAAATAATAGAAGTTCAGAGCCTAGATTTTTATTTCAAGTAACTATTCCCAAGCTTTGTGTCTTATAAGTGAGATTATTTTTATGTACTCTTTAAGTGGTATAACCAGTTTAATTCAGGCACCTAAGAATGACAGCACTCAATTCTACTGTGTTGGGTTACCTGAATGTATTTCTAAAAACTTAATAAATATATTGAATTTATTTCCCTTAGGGAATTCTGAACACTGGAGCGAAGATACTGGTTTATGGTACTTAACATTTTTCATGTAAGTTATATTTGCAAAGAACTAGTCAAAGTTTAACTTATTTATTTTCTGAAAGGATAGAAAATAGGACAGGCTCCAATTAAAATTAATCCGTGTTTGTGTTAATAGAAGGGATATTTAAAATTCTGAAGAAAAAATATTTGTCTTTAATGCTATTAGACATTATACAAAAATAATGGTATGTCAGGAATTTTAGAAAAATGATACAAATTTTAATGACATACAGTACTGCAAGTAGATGAATTGCTGATGGTGGTGAAAACAATTGTTAATGTCTTAAGGGACTGGATGATAGTAAGGCAGAGAGAAAAGACTATAGAGACAGGGGTATTTGAAGGGTATCAAATTAAGTATGTGAAAGCATGAGAAAACAAATATCTGAAATGTGAGAAATAGAAACACATTAGTCTGAAGGAATAAAAGAAGATGTGCATGTCTATAATTTTTGTATTTGAAAACTGCTCTATTAAATTTAATTTAACTGTAAAAAAAAATCCTTCAACTTTAAGTATCTATGTTAGGGAAAATTTCTAAACAGTTGTCAGTACCTTCTGTACTAAGAAAGATATATTTCTTTGGAGGTAGTTATAAACAGAAAACTCACTAAATCTGTATCTGTATTCTGTGTTCAGCTGTTCAGAAGCTGTCATGGATGGTACATAGACATGGTCATACAGAGATATACATAGATATCTTGAATCCTGCAAGATCAAATAGCAGACTGTGCTTGTTACTGGTTTTGTGACCTGTGAGCAAAATCCACTACGTATATTTAAGCCACAGATTCTGGTCCTCAACTCTGCCTGCACAGGTTATACATCACATATTTACCAGATGTACATGGAATGATTTTCTTTTAATGTACACACATTATGTTAAAGTGCCTAAAGCAATCATGGAAGCATTTATAAGAATAAGCTGGGATGACTTTTAGGCACCAGATTCTTGATAGCTAGACCTTATACAGATTTATGGCCTTACCCTTTCCAACTTCTCTTTGAGTTTCTCCTTATGAGTTCCCCTTATATGGCACACTAAAGGCAGCTGGAAACAATAGAATGCCTGGAACTATTTTCTCAATGCAGTTTCTTGGGAGAATATTTTTTCTGTGCTTGAGTAACTGAACCTAAGACACTGAAAATAAAAGGTTTGTAAACCAGCTATTATTGCTTTTTTTTCTTTCCTTTTTTTTTTTTTTTCTTTTTTTCTTTCTTTAGGATAACCAAACAGCCTCCTAAATTCACTTTCCCATCTGATCTCCAGAGGAACATAATTGTAGGTACCAGAAGGGAGAACAAGCATGATAAGAGATAGGATGTGGAAGAAAAGTCATTTCCAAGGAGGAAACTAGGGGCAAGTTGTGCCTGACTAATCTAGTGGCCTTCTACAACAAAGCTACAGCACTGGTTGACATGGGAAAAGCTACAAATGTCATTTTCCTGGACTTGTGCAAGGCGTTTGACACTGTCCCACATGACATCCTTGTCTCTAAAATGGAAAGACATGGCTTTGACAGGTAGACCACTCAGTGGATAAAGAACTGCCTGGATGGTTGCACTCAAAGGGTTCTGGTCAATGGCTCCACGTCCACATGGAGGCCAGTGACAAGTGATGTTCCTCAGGGCTCCAGTGATGTTCCTTCTGGGTCCAGTGCTGTTCAACATCTTTGTCACCAACATGGACAATGGCATTGAGTGCACCCTCAGTAAGTTTGCCGACGACACCAAGCTGTGTGGTGCCGTGGACTCACTTGAGGGAAGAGATGCCATCCAGAGGGACCTTGATAGGCTTGAGAAATGAGCCAGTGCAAACTGCATGAGATTCAACAAGTCAAAATGCAAGGTCTTTCACCTGGGTTGGGCCAATCCTAGGCACAAATACAGACTGGGCACAGAGTGGGTTGAGAGTAGCCTCGAAGAAAAGGATTTGGGGGTGTTGATAGATGAGAAGCTCACCATGAGCCAGCAATGCACTCATGCAGCCCAGAAGGCCAACTGCATCCTGGAATGTATCAAGAGAAGCATAGCCAGCTGGTCAAGAGAGGTGATTTTTCTCCTTTACTTTGCTCTGGTGAGACCCCACCTTTAATACTGCATCCAGTTCTGGTGACCCCACCATAAGAGGGACATAGATCTGTTGGAGCATGTTCAGAGGAGGGCCACAAGGATGATCCAGGGGCTGGAGCACCTTTGCTATGAGGACAGGCTGCAGGAGCTGGGGTTGTTCTGTCTTGAAAAAAGACTTTGGGTGACTTAATAGCTGCCTTCCAGTACTTGAAGGGAACCTACAGGAAGGCTGAGGAGGGACAATTTACAAGAGCTTTGACTGATAGGACAAGGGGAAATGGGTTAAAGTTGAAGGAGAATAGATTTAGATTAGATCTTATGAAGAAATTCGTCAGTACGAGGATGACAAGACTTTGGACTAAATTGCCCAGAGATGTTGTGGCTGCCCCCTCCCTGGAGGTGTTCAAGGCCAGGTTGGACAGAGCCTTATGAATAACCTGGTCTGGTTGAGAGGTGTCCCTGCCCATGACAGGGAGGTTGGATTAGATGATCTCTGAGGTCCCTTCCAACCTAGGCCATTCTATGATTCTATTCTATGATCTATGATTCTATGTCTCATGAGAAGATTAAAAGAAGTTTGAAGCAGCAATTGAAATTAATATGCTGTGGCAAAACCTGCAGGTAAAGATAATACAATGTTTTAAACCAAGCTAATACTGTTGGAAAAGTGGAGACCTTTTGAGACACACAATTTCAGTGCATGTGAATCAGGCAAATAAACATCTCTATCAGCACGTGGTAATTAAGCAGCTGAGTTCATCTCTGCAGGATGTTACTTAGACAAACAGCACTGCTATGCTATGATGTGATATAAAATAAATGAGAATGGGATTTCAGATAGACTAAAAATGTTACAAATACTGATAATATAAAGTATAAGATTGTAATTAATAGGAACACAGAAACATGGCACCAATCTAATACTGCTGTCAGATTGATTATTTTCCTCTTTCCTTTATCATTTGTCACTACTGATAAAAATACCCTAGAGTTATTGAAAATATCAGACAACTACATTTCTTGACTGTTTAAGAAAACTCATGGTGACTGCAATACCTCTGAGCTTGCCATTGCTTGCATGAAATTATTATAACTGTAAAGAGAAGCTATAAGTTAATTATGTAAATTTAAGAATCAGCCATACTTGTTCACAATTAGCAGTATTGAATCCCTGCAGCCTTTTTAGTAGTAATCATAATAGGTATTATGCACAATCAGAAGTCTATCATTATTGGAGCAACAAAGCATCATCACTATTTCTTCATTTCAGACTTGTTTCTTGCTGTTAATCAGGAGTAACTCATTAAGTGAGCAACAAGGTCTGGGGTATTTTTCTCTTTTATCTAAATATTAGCCATAGCACCTTTACGTGCAAAATCCTCTGTGTCTATCCTACAACTTAATCTTGTCTAGATCCTAGCCCTGTCTTCACAGCTGTTTCTTGTTGGTTAGTTACTGTCTTGTTATCTTTGTTGAATCCCGTCAAGACAAAAAAAAAAATAAAAAAAAAAAAGAGAAGGAAAAAAAAGGTATTTCTTTAGGGATTTTGATTTGAATAGTTTTTAAACTTTTATTTAGTTTCTGCAAGTGTTGGCTATGATACGGTGAACATTTTACCACTTTTCTAAATGGTAACAACATATTAGGTTCCAATTTTATCCTTTTAAATTTGGCCTCATTTCTATCCTTGCTGTGTCTGTTTACTTGTCTGTATCTGTATTTTGCAATATTTCTTTTTTTTTTGATTCAGTTTTTCCATTTTGGGTTTAAAAAATAGTGTAGATAACTTGCCGGCTACATTTCTTTATGTAAGGGAAATAAGTTTTTAAGCAATCTGGTTTAGTATTTTCACATTGTAGGTTACATATTCTGTTCTTTATGTGGTTTGCTGCCACGAGATATAGATTGGGAAGATCCGTAATATTAATGTTTTTGTGTGTATCTACCATCCAGATTGTTCCTTTGAAAAGGGGAAGGAGAGCTATGAAAGGGCTGTTTGGGAAGCTCCAGACATTGTCTGTTTCTCATAGAAACAATCTGTTTTCATCTATTGCTAAAGGATTTTCTGCACCTCTTTGCACTTAATATGGAGAGTAGCCTCTTCCTCATTCACATGTCAGTAGTATATCTTATAGTGTATTTAATGTCAATGGTATTCTCACACTGTAACATTACCAGATCTCAGACAATATCTCAGTTTTTGTTTTAAAGTTATGTTTTGAAATGCTGTCATTCTTAGGGAGCTTTTTAAAAATTCTATGGCTATTAATTGGAAATAAACTTTCTGGAGATTTATAAAACTATTTCTGTTATTTGTTGGTGTATTTAAAAACATAAGGATTCAAATGAGATAGCTTCTGCCAATCTTTTTTAAATATATAGGCTTGTTTCCATTCATAGTTATCTACTTGGGCTCCATAGGAAACAATTTATCATAATTTAAGTAAAACAGATATTCTTAAAGTCAGATTCAAGTAGACTGCATAAGCTGTTTTTAAGCCTCTGTGGAATTAAAATGTGAAATGCAGCCTGAAATACTGTGGTTGAGACAGTGAGCAAAAATAGTATGCAGCTGTTAGGCTACAAATATGTATCCAGGCCTGCAAAGAAATAACAAGGTGAGGAAATATTATTTTGACTGCAGTACCATATCCTAACAGTCTCTTCTTAGGACAATCTGTTCTGCTGTGCCTGTATTGATTCTTTATTCCTTCAAAATATAGGAAGTTTAATTCTGAGCCCAAATGATGTCAGACATGTAAAAGAAGATGGTTATAACACTAATTTCAATTGTACTTCTAAACTTGTTATTCTGCATTACTCCACATGGTGTCTTCATGGACTGTAAAACCTTAAAATAATCCAGAAACCAGTTCCCTTTGAATCCAGTTTTTCATTCTTCTTTCATCCTGTCCCATGAACATCCATAGTAACATCAAGGTCCTGTCTGACCCACTTGTGCACTTCACAAGAATTTAAGCTGTTTACTTTCAAGACTAGATTGTATTTTCTGAAGGAAAGTGGCCTAGTAAGTGAATAATTTTAATTTGTTTCAGTAAGATAAAACTGTTACGAGAAGCTGATTTTATTTGTTAAGGCTTTGAAGGGTTTCTTCTTTCATAAGGAATGTTGTTCAATATGCTACTACAGATGAGCTTCCCCATTAAGTTAGTCAAAGTTAGTGAGTGGAGAATTCTCCTAGAAGAAAGGTTAGAGGAATCGAGTTTGTTCAGCTTGGAGTGGAGAAGTCTTTGCAGGAGGCGATCTAGTTGCAGTCTTCCAGTGCCTGAAAGAGTAGCTGTGTTGGAGAAGGAGGTTCTCTCATCTCATCCATGCACAGTGACAGGACAAGAAGAGGCACAAGTTACTTCAGGGGAAATTCCTTCTGGACATAGGAAAGATTTTCACCATTAGAACAGCTGAACTCTGGAACAGGTTGCTCAGAGAAGTGCTGGAATGCCCTCCACAGGAATTAATCAAGACTTTGCTTGGCAGAGCATTGGGTAACCTAGTCTAAATCCTTGCTTTAAGGAGAAGTTCAGAACAGATCATATTGAAAGACACCTTTCCACCTGCACTACTCTGATGGCTTGGTTCTTCTTGTTAACCAACTTGTAAATTCAAAGGTCTAAAATAATCTGTCTTTAAGGAGAAAAATCAGATAATACTTATGGTGTGTTGATGAATTATTGTGATAAGGACCCAAAGCATAATGGTACATAGAAAGAGACAGAAAGACATGCAGAAAGACATAAAACATACAAAAAGTATATGATGTATAAAAAAATCAGCCAGTCAGTCAAATCTCTGCACAGGCTTTTTCTTCTATTTTGTGGCAGCATCACTTGCAGAGAATGTCTTAGTTACTGAGTAAGTAACAGTCACCTACTGTGGTAGAATGGAAATAAGCTTCTCAGATACTTCCCAGACTTTAGAAAGCCAGAGCAGTCATTATTTTCATTAGTATTTGAGAGAGTGGCAGAGTGCATGGGTCATCTCTTCTACTAAGAAAGTTGTGTCTTCTCATCTAATCTTATAATTCAAATATTTGTTGTTTATAAAGCAGTGGGATGTTTTGGTTTTGCTTTATTAAGAATAAAATTATTATTTTCATAGATAAAAACTTCCTAGAGACCTGAGTCAGATAAAAAATACTTCGGTAGTTTTGTGAATTTGTGGTTTGTTTTTGTTTTTTTTCAGAAGAATTTTAGGATGGAAACAAAAAAGAGAAGAGATTACTCTTTAAAAATAGGTAGCTAAAATCATGACAGGTATTATATTCCATACTTTGAGTACATTGATATTAGAAAACCAGTATAAGAAAGACTGGAAGTCCTCAAAAATCAGAGTATAACGGCAGTATTTCAGAAGATCAAGGTGAATGTAAATAAGATGTTTTACTGAACTAGTATTCATTAAGAGTAAATAATTATGAGTTGTAAGTACTATGACTCTAATGGTGATAGTGGTAGTGGGTTGGTACTACACAGAGCCTTCCCTGATGTGGTAGACTACACTTTATGTCTCAGTAGGTACACTGGGTAGGGTCTAAAGCTGTGTTAGCTGTCTCCACATTCCCCCAGTGTTTGTCCTGATGTCATCTCAATATTAAAATAATAGAGCATCATGCATTATTTCATTTCAAAACTCTACTGCAAGAAGTGCCTATAGTAGCTGCAGGTTCAGATTACTTTTTCACCCTGGAAGTGGTAGACACAGATTTGTTGCACAACTTAACTGAATGGAGTTGAAATCCACTTTTGCTTTCTGGGAAAATGTCTTTGTCAACAAATTATTAGGAGAGCACTGTCTTGCTCCTCTGAAACTGTTTGACGATAAAGTAAAAAGAGACATTCCAGAATGAGAAAGCCCAGAAGGAAATATAATTATTTAGGGAGTATTCTGGCACTTTAAAGGTGTCAGTCCCTGTTTACATCAATATTTCTGCTTTTTCTATTAAGCATGCATTGACATTTAAAATGGAACTAAAAGTATTAGGGAACAAAGCACAGAATTCTACCCCTCTCCCTCCACTCACCCCTGTCAAACTGAGCTCTCACTTTCCTGATAGTTCTCTCTCACCCTGCAAGTCTTACATTCCTCCCTTCGAGGAGGACACAGCTCCAGCAAGAAGGGAAGATATGGTAGTGTCTAACAAAGGAGGAAGACCTCTGAATCAAAGCTTGTAAATATTCTTATTAAGTTTTTAAATCATTTTATTACAATAAAACATAAATTAACTTCTAAGGGAGACAGCAGCTTTTAAGGCGGGAGAACATTCTCTCTCTAGGTCTGTGCTGGGCTGCAAAACTAGATCCTGCTGCTTACAATGAAAATGTTCCTGTTTATTTAGGGAAAGAAACCTATAGTCATGCAAGATTCTTCCCCATGCTTCTTCCTTTCCCAGTATTTGTGAGATAAACTCACAGCAAATGAAATAGTAATTTTGTCCATCAAGATCTTAAGTTCTGCTGGGACCTTGAATACAATACTATCCACAGTAAAATAAATGACAAATCTTTCATTGTTACTGTTCAATAATAGGTTAGGGTTTCATGCTTGGTGTCTTTCATATTATGTTTTTGAAGTTTGATCTTCAGCTTGTACAAAAGTCTATGTCCAGACATCTCTTGTTCATCTTGTTTCATAATTTTAAATATTCTATGTCAATTAAAAGCCCTCTTAAAATCTATTTTTTTTTTTTTCTCTTATAACTTCTTTACCACTTCTGTTCCAATTGCTTCAAGTAAAATTCTTGAGGAACTATAACATAATTTAAATGAAATAAGTTTTAGGACCGACACTTGGTGGTCAGTTTTTAAGAGAATTTTCATGGATGACAACTTCTTGTGAAGCATAGTGTAAAATACTGCCCATTTTGTTACAGTTCTTGATACAAACAAGTAATTCTCATGCAGTGGGAATAAAATAGTCCAGCACCACATATATTTCACATGGTTCAAATTCTTCTTTTCAGAGAAAGTAACTCCTAAGTAACTAGTGATAGGACAAGAAGAAATGGGCTTAAATTGTGCAAGGAGAGGTTTAGATTACACATTAGGGAAAAGTTTATTTACTGTAAGAGTGGTGAAGCATTGAAACAGTCTGCCCACAGAAGTTGTGTAGTTACCATCCCTGGAGATATTAAAAACAAGGTGGATGTGGCACTTCAGGACATGGTTTAGTGGTCAAGGTAGTGTTGGGTTGATGGTTAGACTTGATGATCTTAGAGGCCTTTTTCAACCTTGATGATTCTATGATCATAGAACCATAGAATGTTAGGGATTGGAAGGGACCTCTAGAGATCATCAAGTCCGACTCCCTACCAGAGCAGGATCATCCAGGGCATGTTTCACAGGAACACATCCAGATGGGTTTTAAAAGTCTCTAGAGAAGGAGATTCCACAGCGTCCCTGGGCAGCCTGTTCCAGTGCTTCATGACCCTCACAGTAAAGAAGTTCTTCCTCATGTTGAAGTGGAACCTTCTATGCTCCAGTTTATACCTATTGTTCCTTGTCTTATTGCTAGGCACTACAGAGAAGAGGATGTCTTCTTCTCTTTGACACCTACTCTTCAGATATTTGTAGACATTAATAAGGTCCCCTCTCAGTCTTCTCCAGACTAAAAAGCCCCAGTTCCCTAAGTCTTTCTTCATAGGGGAGATGCTTGAGTCCTTTAATCATCCTCATATCTCTTTACTGAACTCTTCCCAGTAGATCCCGGTGTCTCTTAAATTGGGGAGCCCAAAACTGGACACAGTATTCCAGGTGTGGTATCACCAGGTCAGAGTAGAGGGGGAGGAGAACCTCCCTACACTTGCTGGACACAGTTTTCTTAATACACCCCAGGATGCCATTGGTCTTTCTGGCCACAAGGGCACATTGCTGACACATGGTAACTTGCTATCCACTAGGATTCCAAGGTCTTTCTCCATGGTGCTGCTTTCCATCAGAGCAACCTCTGATCTTTCCTAGTGCCTCGTGTTATTCCTCCCCAGATGCAAGACTCTACACTTGTCCTTATTGAACCTCATGAGGTTCACCTTCGCCCAGATCTCCAGAATGTCCAGATCTCATTGGATGGCAGCACAGCCTTATGGTGTATCAGCCAACCCTACTAGCTTTGTAACATAAGCAAAATTGCTGAGGGTCCACTGTATCCCCTTATCCAGGTCATAGAGGAAGATACTGAACAAAACTGGACCCAATACTGGTCTCTGGGGAACACCACTGTCCACAGGCCTCCAATTAGACTCTGCTGATCACAACCCTCTGAACTCTGTCATTCAGACAGTTCTCAATCCACCTCACTATCTACTCACCTGAACCACACTTCCTAAGCTTCCATGTAAGGATATTATGGAAAACAGTGTCAGAAGCCTTGCTGAATTTGAGATAGACAACATGCACTGTTCTTCTCTCATCTACTCAGATGCCAGTCATGGTAGATCTGGTACGAGGGTACCCACCTCATTTAGCAGTGGGCCCACATTTTCCTAGTCTTCTTTTTGCTACTGATCTACTTGAAGAAGTCCTTCTTGTTGTCCTTGATATTCCTTGACAAATTTTATTCCAAGCGGGGTTTAGATTTCCTTATTACATCCATACATACTCTGACAATGATCTTATATTCCTCCGAAGGGACCAGTGCCTGTTATTAAACTTGGCTGTTTTAACACTTTAATTCACATGGGATTTTATCTGGATTCCATGTGGCCAAAGTAGTATGTTTAAGCAACAATAACAAGTTGATTATAGAATTGTTTTGTCTATCAAGCTGGCTATTCTCAGTGATGTTTTGTAGTTCAAAAATGTTCTTGTGAGTTTCCTCAGAAATTTTAAACACCTCTTTTAAGGCTAAAATTGTATCAAACCCCTTCCTGAAATAGTTTTTGATGCAAGTGATTTTTCAAACATTCACGGGTCAAAGTGACAAAAGGGGACTTTCTTCAGAGAAGTTGAGTGTTTCCAATTTTGTTTTCATTTACACTCTGCCTGAAATTCTAGGAATCTTACCTGTCCAGCTACTGCTTTTCCTGTAAGAAAGCTCCCATGGATATTATCAGCATGAGTTTTATAAATCCCTTTCATAATGAGGTGTGTTGTGAAGTAGCAAAAATTTCTATTATGAACTTAATGAACTTCTCTCCAAACCCATAGAGAAAAGACAGCAAACACAGGGAAAGTGCCAACACTTCTGACCCCATTCAGTTTATAAAAAATTGATATTCCACACAAGTTTTATGGGGATATTTGTATTTCTATTCATTAAAGAAAACTTAGGGAAAAATAGGAGCTTGTGATAACTGTCCATTTAGACTTTTCACTATAACTTGAATTTTCCTAGTTTGTACCTGTGTGTATTCCTCACATACCATGAGGAATAAAGTACCATTTCACAGCTCCTGGCTACTTTGAATTTTTATTTTTACAAGGGTAAGGACTGTTTTCTTTCACTGTATGTTTTCCTGTTGTTGTGGGAAACATAGCAAAACAAGAGCACCTTTAACATCACCAGAAGCTTGATTTTTCATTAATAGTAAATGACTTTCATGACAGATTGGATATGGTAATTTAGTTAGATCATAATTTTTATGGAAATTTTGGGTCAATACAGAAATCACTGTCAAAGTTTCTGTGGATGCCTTTGTCTATATATTTTGTAGTGTGTTTTGATACTTGATTGTGAGTTTAAAGGATTTTTGCTTTTATAAATCTCTGTTGCCCCTTTCATGGCCTTCAAAGATCCAAAAGCTCTTTTCTTCTATGCTGGTATTTTCCCGTACCATAAAACAGAAATATTCTTTCCTGGAATGCTTCTTTTTAAGTATCTGAGAGGGATAGACTTCTTTCCTTTCAAATAGCCTGTTTCATGGAGGATACTTACAGGAAGGAACATGTTTTCTTTTCTTCTGATTTTCATTCCCAAAGCAAAGATTTTATCTTTTTTTTTTATCTACTTCACTGCATCTTCAAACAAGTAGAGTGGTTCATTCATTGTTTAAGACCCCTTAAATTTTTTTTTTTTTTTTTATTTATTCTACCCCAGCTGTAGTTTACTACATATTTGGTATTAATTGCAGAAGAAATCCATGTGTTTGGTAAACAGAATTCTGAAAGATAGGAAAATACTGATTAAAATTGTTTTGATAACTTGTATTTTTATTTTTTTTTTTAGACCATCTTATTGTCAACTGGCAATAAAGCTAAGTGTTAGAAATAATTGGGAAAAATATTGAAAATAAGTTATGTGCTTTTATAATTGGTTAAACTCTATTTTGAATATGTGATATATGTGTTTCTGGTCAGAAAGCATTATGTAGACTAGAAAAGACACAGAGATTGGCAACAAGGCAGGCTAGACACCTGAAAGTTCACAATGAGAAGAGACTGCCTGTAAGGGGGACTTGAGCAGCTTCAGTTCAAATAAATCAGATTGTTTATTTGGAGGCCTGGGATTTGTTCTTTGCAATGACATATGTCTCACCCTTTTAATTTTTTTGTCAGATCAGACCTACTAGTCCTCAGCAACAAGTTAACACTTCAGCCCTCAAATTATTATTTTCTTTCTCCTTTCTTGCTGATACAATTGTCAATCTTGCTTCCCAAGAACTAATCAGAACAAATATTTCACCTCTTACTTCAAATATAACTAAACATTCCCCATGTCTGAGTCAGCTTTGTCTCTCAACTACTGTCAATGTAATAATTGGGAGGTAAATCAAGTAGAGTTCAGAGAAATCTAGAAAAATGGTTTTGTGTTCTTATTAATTCCTTATTTGTAAATTATTTCTTGGACACTTTAGGAAAATGTCCATAATTCTCTGTTGTGTTGGTAGAAGTGTTTGTGTGACTGTGAACATTATTACGTAGTGAATGTAATCAGAGAAGTGATCCAGCTGGAAAAAATAATGCTGTTGGCCTTAACTTTCTATCATCTCCATTCCCTCACTTCAGTGCACTCAAGGTAAATAAAGATATTCTGGACTAGAATTACTATAAAGAACATAATTTCTTTGATATAATTGCTATCAAAAAGATATTAGAGCTATACCTTCCCATGGCTACTATAGATCGTAAGTAAGATCAGGAAGTGATAAGCATATTGTTCTCCTGCAGGCTTCCTAGAGAGCAGATCTGCAGTTCCTTTCTTTGGTGTGTTCTTGTTGAGGGAGAACTTGCAATGTAGCTTTCCACCCTGCTGTGTCTTGTGCTAGGAGGAATCCTGTTTGCTGTCTTTCTTTGCACCACTCAAGTACAAAAATATGTGTTCAAGTAAATGTTTCTTAGCTTTTGTGCTCAATTAAAAAAAAAAAAAAAAGACTAATAAAAGTAAACAATTTATGTTCTGTTATCATTAATGTAGTTTAATATCTAACATCTGTACCTATGCATGGATATTTCTGAACTTTTCCCAAATAAAAAACACATGCTAGTCCAGACAATTTGAAGATAAAATTACAGGTGCTCTTAGTACAAGGCATTAACTGGCTCTTCCAGGTGACACTGCCTCAACTTCCATTGTTTTATTAATAATATTATTAATAATATTATTATTAATAATATTATTATTATTGTTTTATTAGTAGTAATACATATGGAGCAAGTAGTATTACTTTACAGTTTTATACTTGGTACATTCCTAATATGTTTATATTTGTTTAGTATAGTTCTAATTCTGCTAATACTTCTCAGTCTTTAATTTGTTTCATTATTTTTGTGGAAATGAAGAACAAAACACAGATAATCCTGTGACATTTGATTATGATAATATTTAAAACTGATCTCACTAGAAATTAGTCCTTCTCACATCCATGTTACTGCTCACCTGTTGAAATCTGGGATCTGTCAAGTTGCTCCCTGGTGGTTTGTATTGTCTGGTTAGTGGGTATTGAACCTGGAACACTTTGTCTGTTTTCATGGAGCCAAGAAACTGTGAGTGGGACTTGGGA
Organism: Corythornis vintsioides; assembly: GCA_025447755.1. Lineage (NCBI taxonomy): Eukaryota > Metazoa > Chordata > Aves > Coraciiformes > Alcedinidae > Corythornis > Corythornis vintsioides. The sequence goes on along the minus strand of JAOEGS010009812.1, from coordinate 77,502 downwards.
CGATTGTTCAGGAGGAAAGGAGATGAAAACAAGTGTCTTTGCTAGATCTGGTCCTTGTCTACAACATTTCTGAACATTCATGTCCCCACAGAATCTTACACAATCAGTATACAAAGCTATAGTAAGATGGCTTTGAAAATTATTACCCTTGCACTGTTTACTCTTCAGTTATCTGCAGACAGTGGAAATCAAGGAAATAATTTTTTTTTTATTTATTTATTTATAAAATGTGTGGTGCATGATTACCATACTGTAGATTAATTGATACTGTTAACTATTACAGCTTTTCCTGCTTTCTATATTCAGGCTGCTTGTATTTTCATTTTCCCCCCATGGATATCTCACTAGGAGGGTGCTATGTTGATTGCTCCTTACTGCAATATAAAATGTTTATAGGGAGTTTTTGATCTTTGGTCTATGAAGCATTTATTAAAAAATTTAAGACTTGTTATAAACAGTCCTATGATTTTTACAGTGTCCTGGTGAGCTGGCTTAGTGCCTTTGTAATGTTCTTTCCAGCTCTTAATTGACTAATCAGCAGTGAATGCAATAACAACAGGAAATTATTATTGAAAAACAGTCAGTAAAAGAGGAACGCATGGCCAAGTTTCTTGAACATTTTTTGTTTTCTATGCAGCATTTTTCAGTTAACAAAATAGTCACAAAAGGAGATTGCTTGCCATTCCTAGTTTTGAAGAGCATCATAGAGAGACAGGGAGATTAAATCTTCCCTTCAGTAAAAGTGCAAAATGAGGGGTTAGCTGGATACCTGCTTGTTAGTTCTCATTTTATAAATCTGATGTGTTCTCAATTTCATACACTTATTACATGTTCTGTTTTTCAATACACATATTCTTGCATTACAGGACAGCAACTTCCCGAAGTGTTTTGAGAGGCTGAGTAGTGTGGCTGGAAGGAGGTTTTTTTTATGACATTTTAGTCTTCACAGAAATGCAAGTATTTGCTCTTTCAGCTTGTAGACTATTGGCTTTCAATACGGTCACTGTCTTCTCAGATGACTGCTGACAGAAAAAAATACAAATATATTTGCAGTTCTGAGTGAGTATTCTAAAGGAATCTGAGTTTTGCTGTACCAGCAAACCTTACAGCCTTAAGCTTTATGCATTTATTTTGTGACTGCAGGGGGAGGGATTGGAATTGCTTATGGTAGAAGGTATGTACTGTACCTGTTACTAGGTTATAATAATACCAGACCAGATTGCTTTTACTTGACAATTTACCAGTTGTTTTTTGTTTTTGTTTTTTTAATGGTTCTGAATTTATCTTCACTTCTTCTTTATCTTGCAAGTGTAAAGTGTTGCATCTGGGGAAGAACAACCCCATGTATCAGTACAGACTGGAGGCTGATCTATTGGAGAGCAGCTGTGGGGAAAAAAAAAACTGGGGGTCCTGGTGAACGGGAGGATGACCATGAGCCAACAATGTGCCCTTGCGGCCAAGAAGGCCAGTGGCATCCTGGGATGCATTAAGAAGAGTGTGGACAGCAGGTCAAGGGAGGTTCTCTCTCTCTGCATTGGTAAGGCCCCACCTGGTATATTGTGTCTAGTTTTGGGCATCCCAGTTCAAGAAGGACAGAGAACTACTGGAGAGAGTCCAACGCAGGGCCACCAAGATGCTGAAGGGAGTGGAGCATCTCCCTTATGAGGAGAGGCTGAGAGAGCTGGGGCTCTTTAG
>JAOEGS010009812.1:49412-65496 GCA_025447755.1 Corythornis vintsioides | reverse complement strand
ATAGTTTAATAAATTCTTGTTTCCTTATAAGCCCTGGGTCTCACATTTTATAAAATTTAAGATAAGTACCTGTCCAAACTAGGACACTATCAGAGCTTTCATAGATATTCTTAAACTGAAAATAATGGCAATTTACACTTTAGAAAAAGGAATGGATAAAATTTTTGAATTCTATAAAGGCAGATATCCACAGAATCAAGGGTCTGGTTTAATTTAAAAATACCATATTTTGATCCTATCAAAACTGTTTGGCTTTAGTGCTTATTCCATAGAAATTGAACACATATTAACATTCTGATCCAGAAGACAGATAAACTTCTTCTTAATAATAGATTATAGGAGGCCATAACATTCTTAAGAAAATCAATACTCCTTCATCCACAATTTCCCGTCATCTGCTAGCAATGCAGAGTAATAAAAATTTTGGAATTAAATGACTAAAGAGAGAAATATATGATATTATAAGGACTTTTCACACTGAAGTCAGAAAGAATTCAACATATGACCTCTTCATTGTAGCTTTACAAAAGTCATTTTCATCATTCTCACACATGTAATAAGGAAAATCCAGGTGTCCTGGGCTCAGCTTTGATAGAGTTAATTTTCATTAGAAGCTGGGAGGGGCCATAGCCAGGATAAATGACTGAACCAGCCAATAGGATATTGATACAATACTGACATTATGCTTGCTATCTAAGGGGAGGGCTATCTGGGTTAAGAGAGGGTGATTTGTACAAGCAGCAGCCAGGAGAAGGGGGAGTTGCCCAGGGCAGTGAGCATTACATTGCATATCAGTCATTATATATTATTATCGTTACTGTTGTTTCTTCTCTTTTTGTGGTGTTCTGATGAACTGTCATTACCTCAGCCTATGGGGTTTTTACCTTTTTCTCCTGATTCTTCGCCAAAGGAGTGAGCAGGAGGAGTGAGTGGTGCCACCTGGGGTTAAACCCTGACACCATGCTAGACAGATAGTTATTACTGCGGATGCCATCTGTAGTCATTTAAGAAAAACATCAGATACACAACCCCATAAAAGAGGCCTAAGGTCAGCCTCACTACTCATAAAAAAAAAATAAAATGATGGATTAAAAATAATAGACACTTATATTGCATATTGTAATTTTCATTCTATAACAGCATTTGGTTTCTGTTAGCAATGTAAATATATTATTTTAATATTGACTTGTATGAACTGTAGTTTGGGGTAAACCTTTAAATTAAAGAAGCACAGCTAGAGGACTGAAACTAAGAATGTGCATAATAAAGTATTTATGAATATAGAATAGATTTTCATAGCCCTTAGTTGAGAGAGGAAGAAATAGGAAAAGATTTCTGAGGAAAAGTTCAATAAATCTTGTTCACTCTGTCTAGCTGTAAAAAATTGAAGATTGTTTTTAAGGTTTGAGACTGCTCATGAATGTGAACTCACTTGCATGTCCCAAAATTGCCTTATGTAGATAGAAATTGTTATTAAATAATCCTGGAGTTTTCACAACTTTTATATACTTTTGAGGTTCATTTGGGCTCAAAAGACCTCAGAGTTTGGTGAACCACTGGCTGTTACTAGCCTTTCCACTTCAGCAAAGTGAAATATTATGTTAAGATGATACTTTGGGAAAAAATCATTCTCAGACATCAGATTTTAAAAAGTATCAGAGTTGCAAGCTTTCAATCCAAGCTTCTGATTTCAAATTTTTTAAATGAATAGAAGACTGGGGAATAGAATGGCATTTGTTTACTATTCTATCATTGTGTTTACTATTCTGTCATTGTGAGATATGATTAACTTCTAATACTATGAGTTTATTTCCTATAATAATTAAATGCTATAAAATAAGCCTAATATTCAAGAGCTGTTAGTCTCCAAAACTAAATTTCATCTTTCCTTTTGTTAAAACTTTAAACAGACCTTTCCTGAACAAAGTAGCATTTGCTAACTTCTATTTTAGTACTTTTTGGCAAAGATGCACTGAATCAAAAAATCCTGTCCTGACAAAAGGAGATGATGTGAAAGTTTGGAAATTCCTTAATAGAATTTGCAGGCCTAATTTAAAAGTACAATCTATTTTTTTTCCTACTAGTACTATTTAAATCATTGAGGAAAAAAGTTTTAATTGCTGGAAAGATTAACTTCTGCCTAACCAGATGTAATTCTGGTACACTATGGTTTCTTTGTTTCTTTCCTCCTTCATAGACATGTTCAAATATCATATTAACTTGTTGATCTCAGCTTTCTAGGATATAGCACAATCTTATTAATCCTCATGGATAAATATGTAATGCTTGATAAAGTAGCATGCTTGAAGATATGGGTTTATGAGGGAAGAATTTTTTTTATGTTAGACAGTTGAAGTAAAACAAATTCTGAGCCAATCTGAACAGTTTTCAAGCCTAATCAACACAGCTTCACATTATCCTCAAAATCAATATCAAGAAAAGTGGCTATGTGGATTGGACAACAACATGTTTTAATGCTGTGAGGGTGGTTTTGACTGTGAAATAGGATTGATGGCATTCACTCTGTATGCATAGCTGCTGGGCATCTCTCCAGCTATTTAGAATCATAGAATCATAGATATTAGGGGTTGGAAGGGACCTAGAAGATCGTCTAGTCCAACCCCCCTGCCTGAGCAGGATCACCTAGACCAAGTCACCCAGGAACAGATCCAGGCGGGTCTTAAGTATCTCCAGCAATGGAGACTCCACAACCCCCCTGGGCAGCCTGTTCCAGAGCTCTGTCACCCTCACTGAGAAAAAGTTCTTTAATTCATGAAGTGGCCTTCCCTCTGCTTCAGGTGAAGAGCTCCAATGCCTTTGTTGGCACAGGGTGCGTGCAGTCCCTACCAAAAAATACTAGTTGTCTGACACTTGATTTTTTGCCTTTGAATAACTGAAATGCAGCTTCTATTAAACAACATTCTGTTCATCCCTCTTACTGCAGTAATGTGTCATTGAATAAACTAAACACATGACATCACTTGATGAGCTAAAGGTACTCGGCACCAAATCATTCAGGAAATACTCAGCCTATTGAAGAATCAGGCCCCTAATTATAAACTTATGTGCAGTGTTCTGGTTTTTTTTCTGCTACTAATCTCCCATTTCAGTGGCATATTATTTTTTTTTTTTCTCAGTAGTCTGCTTCTGTGACTCTAAATATGTGCAAAGGATGAATAATGCTTCTGGAGAATGGGAACCAAGGTTCCATAGTTAAATTTAAAGCACAAGTTATGTTATGAGAAACAATGTCTGTCTGTAAAATACTATTGGTATCTGTCATTTAGAATCAATCTATTAAAAATTCATTTTTATGCTAGCCTGAAGAATAATGGGCCTGACAGTTTGGAGATCTATGCTAATGACTACTGATGTCTCTACTTATATGTTAAAATATATGTGGCTCTGCTAAATGTCTTACAGCAGCTGAGGAACAACATGACATTAGGAGGACTTTTATCTGTATTGCCTCTAGTATGTTCTCTAACATGATTCTTGAGGGTTTTTCAAAGAGCACGAGATATAAAATACTGCATGAAAATTTTTGTCCTGAATCCTTTCCTTGACACTTGAAGCTCCTATTAAATGCCGTTAGAAGGTCCCAGGTTTTATATTGTCTTCTGTGATGACATTTTATGTTGATACATTTCTGTACATAACAAACAGAACCCAGATCTTCCTCTGATTTGGTCTGTCCCATGCTGCCTGTGTTGGGGAACAGGACACTTGCAGCTGACAGTGCTGTATATTTTTATCTTGTTATTGCATTATTAGGTATTTTTTAGGGCTATCTTAAGCCTAATCATGTTTCTAAATCCAAGGAATTTTTGTGCAAATGGGAAAATAAGTGGCAGAAACAAAAATCTGTTTTATGAAACAGTCATCCTATTTTAATTCCAAAGTTGAAAGGATGGAAACTGTCAATAAAAATATGAATATGTGACATATAAAAATTGCTTCGGAGCAGAATGTTTTTTAGGAGAGTTCATCTGTTTTTCTAAATGATTGAGCAAGGGACAGCTGTGGATACTTAAGGAAAACAAAAAATATCTCTGAAAGTAATTAAAAACATTATGTTTTGACAGACTTGTCATTAGGAAAACAGAAAATGCTTCAAAGGAACATACTAATTCATGAAGCAGATCTATCCCTTTTTGCTTTGTAGCTGTGAGTCTTGTCAGTTCATACTAAAAGTACACAGAGCAACCTACAACAGTTTTGTCATCTGTTAGTTTTCCCAGAAAAAGAGTTTTGTCTGGCTTCTGCTTCTTTATTCTCTGTTTATATGTCAAAGTGAAAAGACTTATTTTAGCTGTATGTCATTTCAAATCAAATGTTCTGTTCAGTCACCTGGAAAATATTAGGTCAATTATTTTCCAGTGTGCAGTGTTTACAGTAGATAGGCATCTATCCACTATCCTAGAAAATGCTAATATTTTAATTTGGGAAATCTTTATCTAAAAATGACACCCTGACCATTCATTTTTGTTAAAATTGCTTGTCACTAGGGGCATGAAATGGCCTGTGTTTTCCCACACACAGCAAAATAGCTGCATTTTGCTAATGAATCATCAATAGGTATGACTATCTCTCAACTAAGCTTTAGTTTCTCAAAATGACCCATTTTAAAAACATGATGGGAAAATGGGACAAAATCACAATTCTACATACATGAAACCAGGCTTCCAGAATTACCTTTCTGCTCTAACAGATATCCTACCTATCTTCTATATGGGGCTCTTGCTGTTACCCAGCTGCTTACAAAACATGTTCCAAAATTATCTCTTTCATTGCCACAGAAGTCTTGCATTTAAGTGCCAGAAAAATGTCAATCTGTCTGTGACAGAGGCTTTAGGTTTATTCATCTTAATTATAAGGTGATGTTATTCTAAATAAACTTTCAAATAAAACACTTTAAGTTAAAAAAAAAGTCTGTCATTATTAGATAATTGTAAATATACTAAGATACAGTATGACTGTAATTTAATTCCATTAGACCTTGTTCCAGGAGTATGTGTCTATTTTCTTCCGTGAGCACACAAAAAGTCTTAATTTAAATCTTAGATTTTCTGGTATTTCTCTGTTGTAAAGATCAGATTAAAACTTAACCATAATTTTTTATTTAACCAATTTGGCTTTTTTTACACATAGAATGGTATGTTAAAGATAATTTCTGAAGTTCTGCAGTCACATGTTCAAAACAAAACAGGACAAAACAGTATAATTATAAAATTTGAACCTTATATAAATCCTGTTGGTCTTTCTGGACTTGTATTAAAAAAATAGTGATAGAGTTTTTAATTTCTATAGTGCCTTTCATCCCAGTGACCTTAAAGAAACTGGATTAATACACACAGTAAACTTTTGAATTTAGCAGCTGCTACTTAGAGCTTTGGAAGTGGAGTGAGAGCTATTAAAGGACTAGGATTAGCTCTTGTACCAAATACAGCATCCCTCTACAGAGTGAATGCACAAAGATCCTAACACAAAAGCATGATTAAAAATGTGGAAAGCCTTAAGATTAAAAGAATGAATTTACTGAGTATCTTCTGATGTGAGTGCCCAGGTTTTATATATTTAATCCTAGATTGTATCCAGCGTCGAAGTACACTTATTTGGACCAGTGTATCTTATAACTGAGCTGCAACTCTTGATGTCCAAAATAAAAATCAACAATATAGAATTTTGGAAAAAGTATAGTCAGACTAAGAAAGGATATATGAAAAAGCAACAAACTGGAGTGCAGGAATAAATGGATTCAGCAAAACCAATGAGAAAGTTCATCATTTTGCTGGAGTGATCGTGCTGAAGGTTCAGTGATCTCCCAAGCAGCTAGCTGAAACTTTATGTGTTCAAATGCATGGTGCAGGTTCATCTAAATGTAGTTCTGGGCTGATATTTTCCATTATTAATCTTTCCTGGTTCCCCATATGTGGAAATGGGCTGATCCTAACTATATGCAACTCTGTTGGGGAGGCTCCTAGGACACTTTAGAGCATAAAGAATGTTTTATCTGAAAATGATTCAAGTTCAGACAGCTGTGTGTAGAGGTTCCTAGCCTATTTCTTAGAGAGGAGTAACAGTGAGAGGAATTCCTTGTAAATTATTATTGCATACTGCTAATAAATCCAGGCTGTGGCAACAAGAGATAGTATATATTTTAGCAGTTATGGACAGGGGTACATGAAGAAGAAAACTGTCCAGAATGAAACAGTAAACAGATTTATTATAACTCTGAATCTCACTCAATAATTGTTGATGTATGGCCACAGAAGTTGTTTTTAAGAGAGAAAGTGCTGGACAGGAGCTAGGAACAATCCTCAGCTATTTTCAAGAAATTCCATGTCTGTTTGATTTCCATGTAAACAACTTATTAAAGATGAATTGCCAAACCATAGCTTCAATGACACCCTCAAGATAGACAAAATTCAGAGCCATTGATGTCTACAGTGAAGTCCTATTTGGACTAGAAATTGCAGAAAATGGATTGAAAATGTGGTATGGAATTAGATGAGGTAATGTGCCTTAGCTTTAGCAGTATATCCTTTCCTGTAACACCTACAGAAGATGGTATCTACCTATTTTCGGCTGCTACACTTGCCTCACAGATCAGAAACATCTAGCTTAGTACTGCAGAGCAATACTAAATGGTGCAAGGCTTCATTTTGAGCTTTGGGAATGAGTCTGTACATTTTGATTATCAGAGAAAAATGTTCAAATACATATATGTTAATAAACAGTTTAGAAGAAACTATAATAATCCCTTTGCTTTTATCTTCTATATCTTTTAGTGATGTCACAGAAAAGTGGAGGGCCCACTTCCCACATTGCCTGGCCAACATTTCAGTAAAGTTACTTGGAAATAGCACTTTTGAATGTATTTTAGTATTCCTTGTTCTTTCTGTAGAGGCTGCCAGCCAGTCTACAAGTAATGCCAGCAGAGGACTCCACAATTTTGGTATTTTTTCCTTGTGTCTACAAGCAAAAGTAATTGTTCATTGATTTGTTTATATTTTTGCTTTGTCAAATTTGTAACAAGCCATGCCATTGAAATAGAGTGGAGATTTCACCTTCATTTTTTCACCTACAAGCAGTTGCTGCCTTAAGGAAACAAGGTGTTCTGTTCTTCTGTTTTCTCTTAGATATTCTTAAGCTGGAAGGTTGCAGTACAGGATGAAACCACAAAATCCTTATTTTCTGTTAAGAAAACATTTCCATGAATAGATGAGACTCTTGCGCTCAAGGTCACTATTTTGGCAAAGAATGTTTTAAGGGAAATATGTGAGAAATTATGCTTATTCTAGAAGACATGACAGGAAATGTATAACTTTATTATACTTCTTAAATACTGACATTTAAAAACCATAATATTTTAAAACTGGACTTTAGGAATATTCTGGACTGGAAGAGAACCATAGGTTTGGAAGAAACAAAAAAACAAAGATTTGAACCACTAAACTAACAGAACACAAAGGCAAAACTAAGAATAGCCTTGTCAGGACTCCACTTGCGGATACTGTGGGGCATAAGGCCACCCAAACACACCTTTTGGAAGGCAGCTGAAGCTCTTGTCAGTTTCCAGCATGTGTCCTTTTTCTCAGAGATTCTACAGAGAATCAAGAATTTCCTTCACGACAGTCACTGAGCCAATTTATCCTCTTTGTCTGGTGCTGAAAATATTGTTATATCTAGTCTGTACTGCCCTGGTTTGGTATTACATTTTTGACTTCTGAACTAGATATTTCAGTCTGCAGTCTGATCACTTTAACAGAGTTTATTTTGTGAAACTGGCATTTTTATGCCTTTTTTGGGCAGGGGAATTTTTCACTTCCTGGAGTCTGAAATGGCTCTCAAAGCTTCCTTCAAGTGTCCCTGGCAATGAAAGCGAAAGTATTAATTCATGAATTTTTGACTAATATTAAATACTTTATAGGAAATGTTTCAAATATGTGAAAATATTTCCCTCTGACAGGCTAGGTGAAAAAAGGTTTATATACTTTTCCTAACCTTTATGTACTTGTCGGTTTGCCACATGGTCACTTAAGGACAGGGCCTGGCCATTTGTGAATTTCTGTGAAGAGTCTAACATATCACAGTTGTCTGAAAACATATAGCTGTATAGCTTTTATAATGCTGCTTTGTTTTTTGAATAGTTAGTCTCAGTTTCAAATTATTCTATCATTATTAATTTAGATAATTTACTGTTGTCTTTTTGTTAGTTTTATATACAGTATATTTTTTGATCTCTGTGTGTGTGTACACAAATGTGTATTTTTATCTTTGTATAAACAATACAATTATACTTACAATGTCTCTTTATGGTAAATCTCAAAGTGCATTACAAACTATACATCCTCTCCTTTTCTTCTAAAATCTCTGCCTCACTAAAATGTTTAACAACTAAAATGTTTGATGTTTATAGAAATAGAATAAGGCAGAGCAGAAAGTTTTGAGGGCACCACGAAATTATACATACAATATTGTCAGATAAACATATATTTTATACAGTACATAAATGTGTGTATTTTTCACAGCTTACTGCAATGCAAATCACTTGGCAATCCATATATAGAGCATGTATATCCCTGGCAGTTCTTGGAATTATCTTTTGTTTTGGGACAACCTTATTTGTGATCTGTGGTTCATGAACATTTACTTCCAAGATTCTGCTTTTTAATTACTTCATTCATAGTACTTCTGTCAGATGTTGAGATCAATTCTGTTCATACTGTAGAGGCTAGATACTAGAACTGCAATCTCCTTTTGTCCTTGAAAGGAGAATTTTGCCTCAAATGAAGAACTTATCAGTGCCCGTGAAGGAGACCAGACATTGTTAAATAATAGCATGTACTTACATTAATAGTTAAATAATATAATGTACCTACAGCTATTCTTTCATATTTATAATGTAATTTAAGATGAAAGCAATGGTTGGAATTATCAGAAGCTTTTATCTGCATCCTTCAGCTAAGGACAGACTAGTTCTCTGTAGGCATCATTCTCTGTTTCGTTGGCCTTATCCAATTGTGTACAAAAGAGGTATTCCTTAACCTTTCCCAGGTTGCGTCTTGCAGCCTGATTTATGAATGACATAATTTTTCTCCAAGTCAATTCACTTGTACAAAGACAGAGCATCTGTGAAATTATTATTAGAACTTCCCCTCTACTATTAGTTCCTGCAATAGAGAAAAGGTAGGTCAATTTCAAGTTGCCTGTGAAATAAAATTTAATACCCCTGTCCCTTGTATTACACCTTCAATGAGTACAAATAAGTTTTACCAGATCATCTGGACCAAAATGCAAGATAAATTATTTTTCAGAATATGCTGTCTGTAATAGCTTTGCCAAAGTGAGTGGCTGAAAATACTGAAGACTTTTTTTTTTTTTTTGGTCCTAATTAGAATAATTACAAATATTTTAGATGTATAAAATTAAAATAATAAGATTACTGGTCACACTAGATAATTTACTTATGTCTATCAAAATACAATCACACTGTGGTACAGAGATTTCTGTGTGCATCTGTGCAAATTGAAGTACACAAAGAATACTTGTAACTCTCCTTTCTGTGGAGCTGTGCACCACCCTCTCTAGATCATTTCTTATAAACCATAGGTAAGGAATCAGCTTTAATTTTGCTTGCAAGCTTATTGTATGCTTACTATTGGCCAGACTTGCGGCTCTAGGTGATTCTGCTCTCCTTCATAAAAATCAATCTCCACCATAACATTTTTGCTGTGTAGTAAAAAACACCAATATCTTTTACTAGTTATTCTTTGAGAACTCAGCATTGCTATGAATCCATCTGAGAAGCTGTGGGGTAATGGAAATGTTAACAGAAAACAGCAATCTTTAGAGAGCTATTGTGAAATTTAGCTTCTGTTCACACAGTTCTCAGAAAAAAAACCCAGAATTTCCAGTTGCTGAAACTGCTGTCTGAAGAGGGTGAATGTTTATTAGATTCTTTGTTGCTAGCCAAATAATCCATAAGAAGTGTATCCCATTACATAGCAAATCACATCCGCATGCAAATGCTGCTTTCTTCAGTTGAACTCCACTGGAGAAGCTTAGCTGAAAATGCTTGAAGTAGAACATACTGAAATCTGTGGACACTTTCACAGCCTGGACTGCAGCAGACTCTCTTTCAATCAAGGTTCTACCACCACCTTTAACAGTGAAGTTAAACAAGTAACTCTGTGAGCTATAAGCTTGTAGCAGATTGTGATGTATGTCACGACAGTCTTGTGACATGATTATCCATTATCATTCTGCAGTAAAACAATGGTGAATATTGCACATTTTCTTTTGGTAGCATCTTATGACTGCTCTCACTGTAGAATATTTATGCTTACACATATTTAAACTACTCCATAGGGATGAAGGGTCCTCTTAATATGCAACAATTATTCTGCTTAGAAAGGATGGCTTGTTTGGGCTTCAAAGGACATATGGATTATTAACCAGGCCTGTGAGAAATTTATTTCATAAAGATATACAGTTATAATCTCAGCTATACAAGAAGAAAGAAATGTAAGTGTTTAGGGTATGGCCTGCACGTCAGTTCTGTATTTTTTTGAGTCTGGTTTGGGATGTCACTTTAAAGAAGGAAATTACTTCGGTAAATAGTAATGATCAACCTCTATACTGCCTTGTGCTGACTTCCTGTGATGTCTCTTTCTTTTCTCTGTGGTGATCCTGGATTTTTTTTTTTCAGTTTGAGCCATTTTACTACATAAAGATGACATTAGATGGGATTGCTGAGGACTGACATTGTAAGTCAACAAAGTATAGAATGGTTTGGGTTGGCAGGGACCTTTAAAGATCATCTAGTCCAAACCCCCTGCCACAGGCCACATCTTTCACTATGCCAGCCTGCTCAAAACCCCATCCAACCTGACCTTGAACATTTCCAGCGTTAAGATATCTACGACTTTTCTGGGCAACCAGTTCCTATGTATATAATACATATCTTTCTCTCAGATGACTGAATGGATAAACAGAGATTTTTTTATATACTAAGATCAATGAATCTATGTCAGTGCAGACTTGGGGGAATTCAATAGAAAGTACTGAGAGCTGATGACTGACCCAAGCTGACAGTGGTGTTACTGGGCTACCACTAATCATGTTGTGATTCAAACTTTTGTGCTGTGTCTTTCATGCATCTATGAAATTATATGTCAGGCCAATACATAAAGACACTTAGGTTCATATCCAAAGGTCTGAATCTGAAGGTTAGGAAGACTGAGGAGGGCAATGGAAAACACTTCTCTTTTTGTAAGCATTTGTGAGATTTGAGATATTTTTTTTCTCTTTCAACTCATCAAAAGTTCATTATGAGAACTTTAGAAAATAAAAAATCATGTATTTTTGCAGTTAGCTTAGGTCAAATTATGTGTTTCATTTAAACAAATTATCTTTTGACATAGAGTGCTTAAAATTCAGACAAAGTATGACATGGTCACAGAGTGTTTCTATATAATTATTCTAAATCCTTGTAGGTATAAAAGACAGGCATAGAACATGACTTCAGAAAAACAGTCTCCTAACAGACAACTTGGGGCTGAACTTTGCTCGCAGCATGGTCTAGGGAACATGATGACACATGGTGACCTTAGTCACAGAAAAACATAGAATACAATTTTTCAAAGCAAGAAATAATAGTAGCTCTGCTGTCAGTTTCTGTAAATCTGTAAGCAGAAGCTGTGAACCAGCCTTCTGTCAAGACAGTCTCTTAATAAGCCACAAAGTGCATGTATTTTTGTTATTCCATTTAAAATATTAACTTTTTAGCCTACCAAATTTGACACAGTACTTGCATTTCTGTAGGCCTCCATTTTCTGCACCATCCCACCTTTTTTTCAAAGCATGAACACTAAACTGTGGTTCTAAACGTCTACCTCTCAGCTTAGGTAAAATAAGGGTAGAACTGAATCAGAAACCTGACATATTCCCCTGAAACTGAAATCTTACAGTAAAAATAGATCCAGTTTTATAAGATGGCTTTCTTTTTCCTTAAGTTAGGTTTGGTTTGAATATCTGTTTTTAATTTCAGTAATTTTAAGTTACAAGTGAGGTAGGGTGCTGGGTTTAACCTTACTCCACATTGGACTCTTGTCACTGACCTAGCACAGAGTGGAATGTCAGTTCAGATATTTCAATCTGGTTACCCTAGTTAGGTTCATAGAGTTGTTTTAAAAATCTCTAATTCATGTCTTTTGCGCTCAGAGACCAGTTTAGATATTAGATCGCTCCCTAAAAAGTTGTTGGGGAAACAAAACACGTTGTATAACAGGATTAGGATCACTTTGAAAGTTTGAACTGTTATTTAGTGGTTACTTAAAAATAACCTTGTGGACTTGGAATTGAAAATTCCAGTTTTATTTTTAACAGTAGGGGTTGCTGTAGGAAAAGACAACAAAGCACAGAAAACAGACTGAATTCACAGGAACAGCACATTATTGAAGTGAAAGGTCAGGCTTTACTTGGAACTACTTATAAAAGGACTAGCTGCACTTTTCATAATTTAAAATCTGATATTATGGCATTTCCCCAGTTATTTCTGATTAATTACTAAATTTACTAAAATTTACATTAATACTCTGCATGAAAACTGAATCAGACATATATTCACTTCTCCTGATGAACTGGAAATATTTCAGCCTGATAATGTAGGCAAATTAGAACAAAGGACAGGAATTATATTCAATATTTATGGTGTGCTGATTACCGTTATGTCAAGATAGCAAGATGCTGCTTGCAGAGCTGAGGAAGTCCATTGAGGTAGCTGTATGAGTTAGCAGCTGGATGATACCTGCACTTTCCAAGATACTAATATAATTTATTCATTTGTGTTACAGTAGTTCCAGCCCCTGATCAGAGAGAACTCAGTGTGCATATTATACTGTACACACAGAAAAAAAAAATTATGTCTGTCCTGTAACTGTGGTACTGAGATAAACACTGCATCAACTGAGGAGCAGCATATCATGGGAGAAAAAGAAACATGTTTATTAGATGTGAAATCTAAGAGCAATTGGATGGAGAGATTGATGGGAGACTGTGTTGGGAAGAGCTTTAGATGGTCAGAGAGGTGAGAGAAGGCACAGCTGTGTTAGTGCCAAGTGCCGCCTGGTACAAGATCATGCTCTGCTCCAGACAGTGCTAAGGGTGGGAGGACAGCTCCTCTTCTAATCTGGGCATTTTATTTCAAGCTTCTTCCCCTCCCTCATTTAAATTATAATTCAGAACTTCAGAAGAGTAAAGCCTTCTGATGTTTGGCAGGTTTGGGTGAAGGATATGTGGTGTCAAACAGGTGTGTAGAAAAGTGCTGCATGAGGAGCACAAGCTGACAGCCTGGTGACAGCCTAGGGGCTAGGGTTTCCTTGTACATTGCACTCAGTTTATAGTGTCATTACCATTCCAGGTGTATGCTAACAGGGAAGGACAGAAAGCTTCTTCATTTCTCACTCTGTCTGTGGAGATATATGAAAGTTTGGATATTAGCTATTATTTTTTAAAAAATCACAGAATAATCATGGTTGGAATGGACCTCCTAGATCACAGAGTCCAACCATACCTAACAACACTGCAATACTATCAACAATGAAAATGTTCTGGGTTTCAGTGAAAGGTTTGCAGGGAAAAAATAATTTGCTGTAGTATGAAAATGAACCAAAATGCCTTATAAGGACGTAATTGTAAGCACCAATGCCTCAGTCTGCTCCCTGAATACTAGATCTGACTCTGCCAAACTGGAGCAGACTCAGTAAAGCTACAGATTCCAAGGATTTAATCAAGTTAATAAAAAGTTAGGAATATATCAGAAGTATGCCTTCTTTGATATATCTAATTGGAGATATAAGCAGTGATATCTGCTGATGAGTAGTCAGAGGTGATGAAATGAAAATTAGTGCATATAAGTCATTTGAAGGTCTTTTTTTATGTCATGAGAGATTTTACTATGCTGAGAAGCTACTGATAAAATATCATTTTGTGCCATTCCCAAGAAAGGTAAAAAGGTTTAACCCATTCTTAAAATAGCATAAAATTTATATATGTGGTGTTCAGGGTCCAAAATAAGTGAGTGAATGAATCAATTCATTGTTGTATGAGAATACTTTCTCATTGTCCCTTACCCATGCTATGCAAATTTAGAGAATTGAGAAGCTAAGCACGTTTTGATTATTAATTCCTTTCTTCATGGTTTTGGTTGCTATTAAAGTAAGAGGTATCATCATTAGAAGAAATCACAATAAATATTTACTAGAAACAGATTTTAAAAAAATAATTTATTTTAAAGCAAAAGAAGGCCAAGTTTCAACCCAGACAGCAGAGGGTAAAAATGCTGGCAGATTAGCAATGAAAGATCTCATCAGTTTAATAGTGGAAAGGATGAACTAGTATTGCAATACTAATAAATATTTTGACCAAAGTGTTAAAGATGTGATGAGGGCTTGTGAATGGGATTGAATTCTTACTCTAACATTTCATGGGTCTGTTCTTTCAGGGTATCTTGGCACCCACATGGCAGAGAAAATGAGATATTTTTCTTCTTTAGGGTTTGCAGTGTCCACCTATATCATTCTCCCCTCAGCATCCATAGATTGCCACTAGTTCCCTGCATGCAGCAGCAGGATCCTGGCTTGCACTCTGCTGAGGAGAACCTGTACTCAACATGCAGAGCAGAGCTGCCTCTTGCTTCTCATCCTTTTTGTTCAGTCAGCACTAGGAGACCTGGTGATGTAGAAACATTTAGAAATAGGTGGAAAACTAGTGTCACAAGTCAATTGTTATAATTAGCATGTCACAGTTTTTGATTTTGCATGTCACAGTTTTTGATTTTGCATACCTTTAGACACCACATTTGCATTATCTGTAGGTTATACTCCACAACATCTGCAACCATAAAAAGCATGTAGATAGAATAAGAGGGAATGTTTATGTGAGATAGGACATGTAAGAATTGTTTTCAAATGAAGGAACAGGATTATTATTTTTTCTGTTTACTGAAGTCATGCAGCCCTAATATTCTAAGTTTTGGCTATGTGTAAGAATGTAGTATGGCCTAAATTCTTACAGAGCTGAGATATTAACTGCCAGCCTAAAGTGAAGTTCTTTGTTCCAGTTTCTCCTGGTATATTTTGAAATATTTAATGTGAAAACCAATGTTTTTTACTTATTAACAGCTCTGTTACACATGAGCCTTTCCTTATAGCCTGATATTTTCAACAGTGAAGTGAGACTATGTCTCTATTGAGAGAGTCAAACTTTAGGTCATTCTCATGCTCAGCTAAATAATTTCTATCACATCACCTTGGTTTAGAACAAGGAAATACTTCTGGATGCTGCAGTATGAGATTCCTCCTGCCATCATTGCATCTCCTAAGCTATGTTCTTCTGCAATAAGTTTGGAACTCTGCCATGGGCCACCAGATTTGATCACAGACAATTTACCACAACAGCCAAGGAGTCCCATGATCCTGTCTCTTGATTTCTGCACTTTGTAAATTTCCGGTTTGTTGTAACTCTTAAAACAGATCATGTTTAGTAGGCAACACAAGACAGAAATGTATATCAGAAAGACTGAGGTTTGAATAATGTAGCATAAATGCAAGTGCATTCCCATGCTGTGCTTGGTCTTAGAAATGTAATGTGGACACCTGTGCTGTGTGGGCTGCAAGATATTTTTTAATAAAAATATCAGTATCTTGAGAGATGCAACACATTGCAAGGAGCAAGGAGTTGGACTTGAAGATCCTTATGTGTCCCTTCCAACTTGAGATATTCTAAGATTCTAATTTTCTGGAGACCAAAGGAGCTGTGTTTGACAACAGTTCTGAGGTTCACATTGTAAAGAGCATTTGTTTGACTTGTCTTATTTAGGCCTAATAAAATGGGAGAAGCAATATATGTATATATCCACATATAAGAAAGAATGGAAAGGAAATGGAAAACCTTCTCCTTGCTATACATGGCTTTTCATAAGCTCTTACTTCCAGAGATAGAAGTGCTGCATCTGGGGCACAACAACTCCATGTATCAGTACAGGCTGGGGGCTGATGTACTAGAGAGCAGCTCTGGA
>JAOEGS010009812.1:36115-49312 GCA_025447755.1 Corythornis vintsioides | reverse complement strand
TGCTCGGGCAGGGGGGTTGGACTAGATGATCTTCTAGGTCCCTTCCAACCCCTAATATCTATGAATCTATGAATAGACCTCACTGTTTGGGAGTCCTTATTTCTGATGCCATCCACACATACTGTTATAGAGACCCTTCTCCTTTTCCAAAACTAGCAGTGGAAATTAAAAAGGAAATGAGAGAAAAGGAAGAGTAAAAAGATGTGCCCAGATTCCCACAACAGACCAAAACCGAAGCAGAGAATATTTTGTTTTTTTCCAAGGCTCTGTATATTGTTGATTCACAAATTCTCTCAAATGCCACCTTTCAAGCAGCAGTAGAACCTAAGAAGAAGAAAAACTGATGAGAGATTGAAAGATTACAGTTACAGCACTGCTTGGATCTTATTATGAAAAGTAATAATAATTATAAAAATATAAAGAGCCTAAACCTTTTCCCTACAGTCATAACAGAAATTAATGAATTTGAAATAACATTTTTTTTTGTTAATTTACTTACTTGACCCTACACCCAATAAGACAAATTCACAAATATTTAAAATTCTTCCATACAAGGACTGAATTCCTTTGAAATTAAATTCTAGAAAAATATGAAAACAGCCTGAAGTTGAATCATTCTTATTTTTTTTTTAATATAGGTTTATTCAGCAAATTGGCTACCAGTTGTGGGCAATGGTTTCCATACTACAATTTGTGGTGTATTTAAAACAGATGGAAGCATCTCAAAGCCTTCTTTGTCCAAAGCCAAGAACATTTTTTCAGCAAGAAGTCTGAACTTGTTGCCACATAAACAAAATGAGTGATTTAACTTAGTGTCTACATATTTTGGATTGGCAAAAACTGCTGAAAAAAAGAGCAAAGCTAGAGAGCATACTCTATGAAAATAAGAAAAGAGAAAGCAAGAGAAAGAGGGCAATAAGAACATGTGTGTACCACACACACAAACACACATCCTGGAGAGCTGTTCAACTAGAAGTGTTTGTGTTGTGAGACTAAGCAAGTAGCGAAGTGTTTTGGTTGACCTGGAGAATTTATTATGCTTTTTATTCCATTCATTTGAGCACTAGTATTAATATGGAAGAAAGCATATTCGGATGCTTTCTATTGGCTGGTCCTAATAATAAAATTTAAGCCTTACATTTTCTTCAGGTTTGTTGTACACATTGAATGAAATGCTTGACAAAAATTCAAATGTGTTCTAGAACTGTAAAATGTAGAAAGGTATAGAGGGTAGATAATAATCTAAAAAGAGCTGTATTGGATGTACAATTGTGTGGAAGGTACCAAAGATGCTTTAAAAAGAGTATTTCCATGGTAAGTTTATTATCATGCTCTTATTGTATGTATGTATGATGCCAGTTCAATTTTGGACTGACTAAGACTCATGGGTTGAACTGCTTGGTCCTGAACTTTAGCCACATTATTTTGTTGTAGGGAGTATCTTGGTTATTTTTAAAACTTCAGCTTCTGGATTAAAAAAAAAAGAAAAGAAAAAAAAAAAGCTAGGACAATCCAGGGGTTCTGCTGTTTGGTTGTACTATATTCTTGACTGCAAAATTATATCTTACTATATATTTTACAATTTGAGGACTAAGGTGCACACACAAAATTGTCCGTGCAATTTTGTGAATGAGCAAAAATGTTTTTTTCAGAGAATGAATAATTAAATTATGGATCTTATTAATACTTTGGAAGCAGAAGTATTCTAGATCCAGAAAAAGAATAGACAAGTTTATTTCTGATAACAGGTATTAAACACTTCAAATATTCTAGTCAGGTCGTCAAAATCAAAGTCCAATATAAACATCTTAGACATGAAATAGCATTTGTCTGCAGTGAGGACATGGTGGAAGATGATTCAGAACTGATTTACTCAGCATGAACTTGATTAAATGGCCAAGACTACCTATGAAAGAAAAATATCAGTGCTTGATTTTTATAAGAAACAGAACCATTAATGTCACCATGAATGGTGATTAAATTTGTATTGATGACCAGATTTTACAGGAACATGACAAATGGTCTCCAACTCAGAATCTGACCGAGTCTGGCTGACCTTTGTAAGAAGCATCTGTAAGACACAACAGCTACAGAGGCACTGTGAAAGAGAGCCAGGACTTCCTGCTGCATATTAAGCTGGTGATGGACACATACCCAAGCAGCATTTTGATTTTTTGCTGGGGTCAGATGAAGATGCATATCCTGTCATTCACAGCCCTGGATTTCCTTCAGAATTAAATATAGATGTGCAACAGAGAGAGGTTTCATTTCAGTCTGGACAGGTACCTAATTTGGACAGATGGGGAAGTGATATCATAAAACACATGGAGGGTGCCATTTATCTGAATTTTAGATAGCCTATGAGAGGCAGAAATTAGAAGAAATAAAGCAGTTTTCTGGGCAATGAAATCTTGCAATTGAGAAAACCTCTGTCTGAGAAAAAACTAAATGGGGCATGTATCTGGTACAACACCAATGCTATATTAAAAATTTTAATCCATTATTAAGACTTCCTGTCAGGACCATTTGTGATTGTTATGTGTAACAAAATCTGCACCTAGATATCTTCATGGAACTCTTACATGAAGATTATCTAGTATTTCCTGAGTGGATGGGGGTGTTGAGATGTTGTCATGATTGTTCCATAGGTCATTCACTTTACTTACTGGCCCAGAAGTCTGGGAAATCAACACAAATACAGAAGACAAACTCAGACTGTGGAGTATAATTTGAGTCAGTGATTTTTTTTTTTGTTTCCTTTAACCCCTTCTTTTCTCTGCTAGCATTTTTCTAGACAAAACATGCCAATATATTCTTCTGTGTAGCTCTGTTACAGTCAGTGAACTCAGAAGTATGGACTTGTGTGACTGTGCACTATTTTGAAATATGCCAGATCATTAGAAGACAACCTTTGGATGACACAGAATGAAAAAGGGCTGTGAAAACTGGTATTTTCATTTGGTTTGCCAAAAATCCTTCAGCAAACATACGCAGTTGAAAACTGTGTCTTTCTCAGTTATGTATTTTCTTGTAAGGGAATAATTATAATGAATTATAGTGAAATGTATGCCAATAGATAATGAAGCACAAGGGCAATTTAAATGAGACTTCATGTTTGAGAAAAGTTTGTCACTTGGTATACAAAATAACAGGTGAGGAAGCACCGCACCACAGGAGCTCTAAACTCATTTTAAAAAACTACTTGTGCAGAGGTTTTTTTATATTTTAATGCTTTGTAAATTTCAGTAAAATGCATAATATATACTTATAAGACTAGAAGTTTCATTTTATTAAAATCCATTATTTTCTTAAAGGCATTAGATTAAAACTCTAGTAAAATTTACAGCTCATTTAATGGATATGGAGGTATTAAATTTTTCAGAATACACCAAAGCTTCAAAGAGTTATGCCAATACTTTCTGCAGAGAGGAGATGGGGTGGAATAGGGACATATCACAACTTTTTTCCTCTTCCCTGTATTTCTGATGTTCAAAATTAAGCTTTTAAAGTAACTGCATATGAAGCCACTATATGAAGGCTTATGATTTCAGGCTCTGTTTAGTTTATATTAGGTGCTCTGCTTGTAGGTTTCTAATTTTAAAAGTCCTTTACTAATACTATAATTGAAATCAAAACCCAAAACAGAAGACTTTTAAGGATTCTGTTTCTTTTTGTTCCTAGTTGGATTTTTGTGGTTAGAGAACCACATTTTTGTTTCAAATCCAACAGCTCTGTTATGAGAAAAGAAGTAATGATGAGGGAAAAGCTTGCTCAATGATGATTACTAGTGTATTTCAAATGGACGAAATATTGCTTATAGTGAAAAAATACTTCTCTCATTCCAGGCTATAAATGCAAAGTAAAATTGAGAAATGGTAACCTGAAAGAAGCTAAAATATACTAAAAATAAGGATTTAAAATCTGCATCATAGAGAATTGCCAAATTTAAAATGGTTTAATTCCATGTAGGTGGTCCACATTAATAAATTTTCTCTTTTTGTTTTGACATAAGTCTCAAAGATGTCTCAGAGATTCCTGAATAGCAGTAAAGACAGAGTCTAAGACTACAGCCAATTTAGCAAAAAGTGGAGACAGCAGTGAAGCAGATCAACTTATTCACTACTGAGCCTTGGCATATGGTGGTTTTCTTTGCATTGCAGCCAGTCCATCTTTAGGATTAAAAACATAGGCCTTTTGTAAGAGTAATGACTTTTTAACTAACCACTTTCTGGCCATTAAAAAATATGACACGGAACCAAAGCTGCTTCCATGCTTCTCAGCAATATAGAAAACCATGAATTTTGCTTTCTCAGGGGAGGGTCCTGCCACAGGGAAGGGTGGAGACAGACAGCAATGAAGACAGGTGTAGGAAAGGTCCTTGGAAAGTAGGGATTGCTCCCACTGCCATGGGAGGGATGGTTTGACAACTGCTCTTCAGAGGTGCCTCTCCACGCCACAGAATGAGTTTATGCCAAACCCACACTGTTTCAGAAGCAGTCAGACTGGTTTTTAAGACTTCAGGTGTGGGCAAAGGAAACAACCATGCCAAGGTTATTGCTAACAGCCCAGAGTCTGCTGCCTTAGAAAACTTTCTACTTTGCCTGAGACTACAGCAAGTCTGTATTGACCTGACACAGTCAGTTATCAAGCAGATGAAATCTGCATTACATCTTTAATAACTTCAAAGCTCTCTACTTGATGATTACACAGTATTTCTGTAGCAAGCTCTCTTTCATATCAGATTCTCCTTGAACATACCTATGTAACATAACTTTACCTGATTTAAGAAATTACTACATTCCTGTAGACCAAAAATGATCAAAGAGATGACTCTTTGATGGGTGACATATATTCTTATACTTGCTCCTGCAGATACAGGATTTCATCTGCATGGACAGTAGACTGAATTTTTATCAACACCAAAAATCAGCCTGTGAAAAATTGGAACATATGGATGCCCAATCCATTGTCTAAATTAATAGTAACAAACGTGTTGTAAAGTTTATATTTGCTGATTTATTCTGCTTGTTTGTGTGCAAAGAGAATCTGTGGCTGCTTATGCAGTTGGGTTCCAGGAATTTTTCCTTCTTATTTTAAGCTTAGAATATTGGCTTTTTTTTTTTTTTTTTTTTTTTTTCTGTCAGACAAGTGCTGAGTTGACACAGAAGACATTTCTAAGGAAAATGCTCAACATTCAGCTATGACCAGAAAGCTGGTTTTGCTCTTCCTACACTACATTCTGTGCTGTATGTCTGTGCCTAATAGGATTTAATTTACTGAAACTTCACTTTATTAAGGCCTGCGGGTTTAGCATTTTGGATAACACACTTGTAAAGCCTATTCTGAGAAGAGTTTTAAAAAGTCCTGCTAACATCAAAATGTCTAGAAGAGTAACTGGTTATTTAAGACAATGGAGTATTCCAGTCTGAACAGTCATAATTCTCTGAGCTGACAAGAAAGACAATAAGATTTAAAAAAATCTTTCTTTCTTTAGAAAATCCTTCCTCAAAGGAAGTGTGTGTTCTCATTTTGCAGATCACATATTCAGAATTGCAAATTGCTTGGAGAGAGAAATTCTTGGTAGAAGTTAATCTTTCAAATAGACATTGAAATATATGCTTTTCAAGTGCTAACAAAGAGATACTTTTCTGAAAGCATACCTACTGTACTTTATTGAATGTAAATTTAAAAAATAGAGATTGGAAAAAAAAAGTATTTTTAGTATATTGTATATTTATATTTCATTGATACTTATGAGTGAATGAAGAGAGATCAGCTGAATCTCAAAAGATGTCTAGAATCCTCAACTGTAATAAGTGATATCTGAAAAATATTATCTCAGTTATACTTCTGGGGATTTTTGTGGCTGGTCTAGAATGTTAACTCTGAAAAATGTCTGGTTTATTTTTAGACCTTTAGCATTAGAAAACTAGATGTCTTAATTTAACAGTAATATTTCAGCTCAGCACAAGCTTGAGAAGTCTTGACTTTCCTTCCATCTCCTATGTTGCCTCTGGTTATAAAGAGTACAAAAGGAGGTAGCGTCAGATGATCTATACATGTTGTTTGAATCCTATCAGCCTGTGCTGTCAGTGGCCAGACCAAACCACTTCCCAGATGTAAAGCTTTCAAGCAGGTAAACTGTATCAGTTTTTTTGGGCAGAGAAGCATGCCATGCAAACCCATTTTGAACTACAGCTTTTAATCTCTACGGCACTTGCCTTCCAATATTTTAGAGGTAAGCCTTGTTGACTACACTTGGTGGTCCAAAGTATAATTGTGTAAACATAGAGTCAGAGTGTGCATGGTCTTGGAAAAGGGGTCCTTTTTGTTTACTAAGTTTCTAAACACTAGGGCTCAGAAGGAGTCACCTTATGTTCAAGGAGAGAAGGATATAATTTGGAAGTCATTTAGAGATAGAAGGGAGAAAACATCTGTTGACTGTTCGGCGGCTTGCCAAGCAAAACAGGAGTTGCGGTTGATAGTCAAGAGTTGCTAACAAAACCAAGGAAGGTAATTTTTAGTAATGTTTAGAAGCATACAAGACAGATATTACACATAGTTTTCAAAGGATGACCTTCAAACTAACACTGACAGAATTCTTCTGTGATCCAAATTATACCCGATAGCTGTTTATCTACCTTTGCTTTGTGTGAAGACAACTCACTTTGAGAACTATTCCTCAGCTTTCTAGATAATTTGGAGACATATTTATACTGGAACGAGGTAAGATAAAATAGTGAGACAGAAAAAAACCCACACACTTGTATTTAAGATATTAAAATACAGCTTTATGACAATATGTGATCAGAAAGTCTCTCCTAACCTGTCAGTTTTATTTTCCTGATATTTGCAAGTAAACATCCTGGTGTATATTAGTTTAGAAATTTTATTTTGGGATGCTCCTGTGACTTCCCGGTTCTAAGTGACATTTTAACTCTGTTCCCCTCATGCAAATATTGATGGCTATATTCTGTGGATGCACAATTTTTAACTCCTTTGATCCTGTTTGAAATTGCTGTGATAGACTCTAGTTTAAGCCCTGCTTTTACTTGCCCTGTTCATTTTCAGAAGATTAATTAACTTGTGGAGTAAGGTGTCTTTAAGATGAAGATTTTCTGATTTTCTGTAGCTTATTATATTGTTATGAGCAATTGTGCCTAGAGTTCTTTTTTTTTTTTTGTTTTGGGGTTGGTTCTTGGGTTTTTTTGTTTGTTTGTTTGTTTGTTTGTTTTTTGTGGGGGGGGGTTGGGGGATAGATGGACTTTGTGACAGCTTTGCAGAGTTTATTTCCATGTTTCTAGGTTTCCCAGAAAGCCCATAAGGGAATCACTCTGAAATTAGGCAAAGGACCTGCTATGTCAGACTAGGAATTACTATGAATATACAATCTGGCATAAATGAGATGTCAGAAGCATCTTTTCTCACAAGCAAAGCTCCAAAACATGTATGGCAAGGCATTGTCCCCTCCCTGTCCCATAAACAGACCTCCCTGTGGCCATGATGAAGTCAGTCTTTGAAAGGATTGTGGTTTGTTGGCCTAAAATCCATGATGTTTTGTCTGCAACATTCTTAATTTTGGGCAAGATTCTTAATTATTGCTATCTATAGGCAATTTTGCTGCTTTGACTGACAATTCAGTTTAATAAAACAAAAGTTATTGGATGTTAAAAGCCTTTCCTGGGGTAAAGTTTTTCACCAGCAGTCAGAAGATATTTGGATTTCGAGAAACTAATGACATTGCAATCTCACAGACAATTCCTTTCCCTTATGAATTAGGAAAAGGCAGGAACAACTTGACCAGAGGGAAAGAAAGTTGATGTCAAGAAACAGACTCTTCATCTACTGAGTGATGAAAGTGGAAAGGTTTTTCTGAGATAATGTGAAATTAGGATTACTTGTTTATAAAGTGTCAACATATATACTCCTCCTACTCATCCACTGTTGTGTGCACAAAATAAAGTCTGAAGAATGAAAGAAATGCTTCAAATCTCCTTAAGGATATCTTAATAATTTCCAGAAGTGTGATAATTTCTTTTGTCTTTCAGAAAATTACTCAGAACTGGGGCAAGTTTTAATGCTTGGATAGATCTTTTGGTCAAAGAAGGCTCAGTGACCTATTCCTTCTCTCTGTTGTTCCATTTTCTTATTGGAAATTACCACAGTAGATCACAACATGGGTACAATTACTCTTAGCTGATTAGTTAAATGGAGTTAATATAAAATTAAGATAGTGCTTATTGTCCAAGAAGTTAAAGAAAAAGGAATGTTGGTGAGATACTGTGAAACAATTTAGAACTTGTTTCTCAGATTCTTCTTTTGTTTTTATTTCTGGTTCTTCTTCCTGCATAGAATATTACTGAGTACTCAAAGGATTTTTGTCTCTTAGAAAAATCCCCAGGTCACAATATATTAAGGTGGGAAAAAACCAATCAGCATGAAATATAAGTATTAAAAATAAATGAACTGGATGGCACCCCCAGTTCTAGACACTGAAACCGCAGAAATGGGTAGCTAGCACACCTCTTTAATCATACCCATTTGGACAACTCATCGGTACAAAACTCTTTCTTGCTTTATTTCAACACTCCACCTGTGGTCTCCAAAAGGCAGAATGAGTCTCATAATTTTCCACAAAATATTTAAAAAAGATAGTGCATGAAAGGAAAAGAAATATAATTTCATCTGAGCTTTAATACTGTTAATATTTCTTACAAATCAGCAAGAGCTGATAAATATGACTTCAATTCCTTGATTCCTTTATCTTCTGGAGCTATCTGGTATAGATAATGCTAAAGTCTGCATAAGAAATGAACTTCCTTACTACCTGGTAAGAATTTTGGTGAGTTAAGTTTTCCTGCTTTCAATTCAGAGCTCTTCCAAAGGTCTTCAATTCTTTGTATAGATCCACTGCTATTCAATCTTTTGTGAAGATTGAGGCCAAGTGAAAATATTAGGGGAAGTCTGCATTTTACAAAAACCCAGAGATTGTGAATATTTTAAACCAGGACTACTCTTCCATCCTGGTAAGGGGTTATGTAGATCTCCTCAATATCAGACTCCATGAAGGACTTAATTTTGTTCATAGTCTTACTCAAGAAGATTGCTAAAAACAGGTGTTATGGAATAATACTGCCCATAGAAATACACGGACAGGCTGGAGACTGCCTCAAAGAAGTTCTATGTGTGAGATTAAAGGCACAAGATGGTGATTTAGAGCAGCAAGCACTACAGGGATGAAGATGGATCTAATTTTCCCTGTTTCTGCAGAAGAGAGTGATTATCCTGAAGACAATGAGCCAAAAACAAATGAATCCCAGGTTGGATAGAGACCTAAGACTGATTCTGTGATCCTTTCGATTTCAAGGAATGACTGTGAACTCTTTGTCACCCCTGAGAAAAGTGGGAACTTCAATCACCCCAAGTCTTTTGAGCAGCGTTTTATCAATTAGATTATTTTTTTTTTAACCCTATACCTTAATTTTTATATGTCTCTTCAAACATAAGATTTTATGTAAGTACCAAGCTTTACTGCTGTTATTTTTTTTCGTCAGTGTGCAAGTCTTAGGTTTGCCTGCAAAGCTTGTCATTAAACATAGAAGCATAAATAGCTATGGGTAAGAGACTTATGTGTTGTTTTGGTTTTGCTGATTCTCTAGAACTTTTTCTTCATTCCATAATCCTTTAAACTGGTGAAATGTGCCAAGTATTTTCTCCTGAATTTAATTTTCTTGTTCAGTCAGTGTATTTGTAACTGGGTGGAATCATGTGTTATGTAAATAATGACTCCTGTCTGAAAGTAATTTCTGCCCTGTTTGTGGAAGGACTGTGCACACAAAAACAAAACCTGTGGCAGTTTAGGATTTCTATTTGAAATCCTAAATGGAATAAAGCAAGTGGAAATAAAGCCTCAAAATATTGTGTGTTGTAACTCCTTCTTCCGTTCTAAACATAGAACTCTGAATTATTAAGGGGTCTAATTTCTGGCACAAATAGTGTTCTCCTTCATTTTAGTAACTGTGTTGGACAAATGTGGTGACAATGAACTTTGATCTTTACAGTGGTATTTATAAATTTCCAAGTTGCATCTGGGTTGATACCAGTCAAATAATTTCAGTTCTGGTTAAAATAAGTTGTTGCTTGCTAGATTTACACAGATCTGTTACAAGAATATGAAAAATTTAATGCATTTTTTGTTATTTCTTGTGAAGGAAATTTGAAGTGCTAGAAACCTAGAAGACTAACCTCACAGTTGCCTTCATATCAACAGGAAATTAGAAAAACACTAATATTAATTTGATAATAAAAAAATATGCAAAATAGCATGCAATTCCTGTCTCCAATGTGTTTTATTTCATTATTTTCAGTAAACTATTTCTTCCTAATAGATTTTATATTATACACATATATAATGTATATCTAAATATAATCATGGATATGTAAGAATGCAGAAAAAAAATTTATAAATAGACTTTTACATAGACATGTTTATATGGACTTCTATAGTTTAACCTGGAACTTTTAATCTTTCTTCTTGTGCAAGTTTAGAACTATCTCTGAAGTATTATCAAAGTGATAAAGGAAATGGCTAAAATTCCACTAAAGCAAGGTAAATATTGTTTTTTAACATTGGATTAGAGTAAATCTAATCTAGCCTGCACAGTTAGGGATTCTGTGCTCTCCACAACACTACCTCCATTCCCAGAAAGAATGATTTTAAGCAGAAATATAATATTCTGCCAGGAAATCACTAGTTCCGAGTTATTAGATTCCAGCCCTGGTTGAGAGTGCGGCAAGGAGATGGCACAGGAAGCATTCAGAGTTCTTCTTAAGTGTGGCTTGACATTTTTTAAATAATCTACTTCCAAAGGTAAGGGAGTCGATGGAATGCAGCAACTGCACTGCAGCTGCAGAGAGACTCTTCTGTAAACTGTGATTATTTTTTTCCTGTTGAAAGGATAAGCTCAGTTTGTTAATTATTATTGGGACAGTTCTACCAGTTACATTAACTGTTCTAGATAATAGATCAAATTCTGTACTGATCAGCCTTAACTAGACTATGAAATACCACCAAAAGGCTGGTTACATGGATTATGATACATTTATTTCAGTCCAAATAGAAATGGACCACATAAGATGTTTCCTTCCATAGCAAATATCTGTATTGCTAGTTTTAGCAGGAGAAAAGGACTGTACCAGCTATGAAGAAATAATGAAGTTCCTTTCTATGCTACCACTATATAGGAACAAAAAGCTATTTTTTACCCCCGTCCATAATAATCAAGTTATTGATGTAACCGTGATCTGGTGTTTAGGTAACACTATCAATGAGAGAGCAGGGTCCTCTTAATGTTCATTCTTTCCTCTTGAATAACTAACCCTGAAACTGTTCTAATGTTCATTACATTTACACAAATTGTAAGGATTTTAAATACTACTTACCTTGGCAAGTTGTGCTGCATTTCAGGCCTATCAAGAGATTTGCTGTCTTTGATGGCAACCTCCAGGCCAAGTTTGTGCTGCTGTTTAATAGTTTAAAATGTCACAATGCAAGGTTTAAAATAAATTTGCAATTCCGTCCTTCTGATAGACTGAAATGTAAGTCTTGGGGTTTAAATAAATAACATGTGAATTCACATAGTAAATTCATTAAGAAGATACTTTCAAAAACCCAAGCAAAACAGAAACACACATTTCTATAATTTCCTTTTCTTCTTGGTGTTTAGTTCTTGGGATTCAACCATATCTGTCACAGTAACCATCAAAATTACAATACTCACACAGACGTAGTAGAATATCTTTCTGACTAATGTCCACTCTATGTTTTTTCACAGGACTCTATCAGAAATTTTAGATATAGCAAATGTAAATATTTTGAAAAAATGCTCAGTCTGAGAATGTTAATTTCAAAATCACTGGAAAAAAGCAAGCTAAAATCGACATGTTGATCTATTTTCAATAAGAAGAGCAGCTGGATAAACATTTTTTCTAAAGTTAATAATATGCTATTAGAGGTATGAGATGAATCTCCAATGTAATTTTCATGAAATAATGTGTTTTTTCCTCAGTAATAAAATTCGTGCTAAAATATTTGGGCTTGCCAGTCAAAGCAACAGAAAATAAAATAAGGAGCCTGCAGAAAAACACAAGACAATTTAGTTTTTCTTGGATCTTATAGAAGGATATTACTTTTTAAATTGCAGCTCTGCTACCTCATCTGTCAGGTTAATTTCACCAATATTTTCCATTTCCTTCTGTTGAAACCCATTCACAGAATCACAGAATGTTAGGGATTGGAAGGGACCTAGAAGATCATCTAGTCCAAACCCCTCCCAGAGCTGGATCACCTAGACTAAGTCACCCAGGAACAAATCCAGGCGGGTCTTCAATGTCTCCAGAGAAGGAGACTCCACAACCACCCTGGGCAGACTGTTCCAGAGCTCTGTCACCATCACTCTGAAAAAGTTTTTCCTTGTGTTTACCCTAAACTTCTTGTGCTCCAACTTGCGCCCATTGCCTCTCATCCTGTCATTGGATGACATTGAGAAGAGTCTGGCTCCATCCTCCCTACACTCACCCTTAACATATTTATAGACATTGATGAGGTCCCCCCTCAGCCTCCTCTTCTCCAGGCTAAAGAGCCCCAGCTCTCTCAGCCTCTCCTCATAATGGAGATGCTCCACACAATCATCTTGGTAGACCTGCTCTAGACTCTCTCCAGTAGACTCTCTTGTCATTCCTGAGCTGGGGTGCCCAAAACTGGACACAGTATTCCAGGTGGGGCCTCACCAATGCAGAGGGGGAGAAGAACCTCCCTTCACCTGCTGGCCACACTCCTCCTAATGCATCCCAGGATGCCATTGGTCCTCCTGGCTGCAAGGGTGCATTGTTGGCTCATAGCAATCCCCCTGTCCACCAGGACCCCAGGTCTCTTTCTCCAGAGCTACTCTCTAATACATCAGACCCCAGCTTGTATTGATACATGGAGTTGTTGTGACCCAGATGCAGCACCTTACACTTGCTCTTATTAAATTGCATTAAATATTTCCCTGCCCAGCTCTCCAGACTGTCCAGGTCTCTCTGGATGGCAGAACAGCCTCATGGTGTGTCAGCCACTCCCCCCAGTTTGGTGTCATCAGCAAACTTGCTGAGGGTGCTCTCTACCCCCTCGTCCAGGCCATTGATGAAAATATTGAA
>JAOEGS010009812.1:25920-36015 GCA_025447755.1 Corythornis vintsioides | reverse complement strand
CCAGCCAGACTCTGCTCCACTGACCACAACTCTCTGGGCTCTGTCCTTTAGCCACTTCCCAATCCACCTCACTGCACCATGATTCAATCCACACTCCTTAAGCTTGGCTTTGAGGATCCCATGGGATACAGTATCAAAAGCCTTGCTGAAGTCAAGGAATAACACATCCACTGCCCTTCCCTCATCTGTCCAGCTACTATATCATCATAAAAGGCTATCAGATTAGACTAGCATGATTTCCCCTTATGGAATCCATGTTGACTACTTGTGATAAGCCTCCTATCATCCAGATGCTTAGAGATGGCAGCAAGGACAAGTTGTTCAATCACCTTTCCAGGGATGGAGGTAAGGCTGCTGGGCCTGTAGCTACCCGGGTCCTCCTTTTTGCCCTTTTTGAAGATTGGGACACATTGGCCTTTCTCCAGTCCTCAGGCACTTCTCTTGTTCTCCAGGACCTTTCAAAAATTGTAGAGTGGCCTGGCAATAACCTCTGCCATCTCCCTCATCACTCATGGGTGTATCCCATCAGGGCCCATAGACTTGTGGATGTCCAGTTTGCTTAACTGGTCTCTAACCCAAGCCTCTTCAACTGAGGAAAAAAACTTCCTCCCTTCAGAATTCCTTTATGGTATTGGAGACCTGGGACTCCTGGTAGCTGGCCTTAGAAGACCGAGGCAAAGGTGGCATTCAGTAACTCAGCCTTCTCTCCGTCCTCGGTCACCAGGGCACCCACATCCTCTAGTAGTGGGCCCACATTACCTCTAGGCTTCTTTTTGCCTCCAACATACTTGTAGAAGCTTTTCTTGTTTTCCTTGACCTCACTCGCCAGCTTAATTTCAAGGGAGGCCTTATCTTTCATTGCTGCATGCCTGCATCCTTTGACAATCTCCCTGTATTCTTCCCAAATGGCCTGTCCCTCCTTCCATGTTTTATATATTTCTCTCTTCAAGTTTTACCAGTAGTTCCCTGCTCAACTATGCAGGTCTCCTAACAGTCTTACTAGATTTCCTGCTCTTTGGGATACACTGATCCTGAGCCTGAAGGAAATGGCATTTGAATGTTAGCCAGCTTGCTTTAGCCCCCTTGCCCTCCAAAGCCCTGTCCCATGGGACTTTTCCAAGCAGTTCCCTGAGAAGGCCAAGGTTGGCCTTTCTGAAGCCCAGGGTAGCAATCCTGCTTGTGGCCCTGTGCCTGCTGCCTGCAATTCTAAACTCCACCATCTCATGGTCACTACAGCCAAGGGTACCTCCTACCTTCACATCCTCTACCAGACCCTCTTTGTTGGTCAGTACAAGGTCCAGCATCACTCCTCTCCTTGTCGGCTCCTCCAACACCTGCATTAGGAAGTTATCATCAATGCTCTGGAGGAACCTACTGGACTGAGCGTGCTGTAACTTTCCCAACAAATGTCAGGGTAATTAAAGTCCCCCATGACAACCAGAGCCTGTGATTTCAAGGATACTTCCAGCTGCTTGTAGAAGGCCTCATCAGCTTCCTTATGTTGATCCGGTGGCCTGTAGTAAACACCTACTACAATGTCTCCCCTATTAGTCTCCCCCTTAATCTTTACCCACAAGCTTTCTATCTGCTCCTCGTTGTTCCCCAGGGAGAGCTCAATACATTCTAATTGCTCTCTCACATAGAGAGCAACTCCACCACCTCTCCTTGCCAGCCTATCCTTGCTAAAAAAACCATAGCTATCCATGACAGTGTTCCAGTCATGAGAGCTATCCCACCATGTCTCAGTGATTGTAATGAGATCATGGTCCTGAGATCATACACAGATCTCTAGTTCATCCTGTTTGTTCCCCATGCTGTGTACATTTGTTTACAGGCATTTTAGCAAGTTTGCAATGCACAAGAACCTCCTGACTGGTACCAATCCTGATGGCACAACATCCCACAACTGTCTCCAGCCCACTCATTGCAGGACAGGCCTTTCCCATCTCCCCAGTCATATATAGTTTAAAGCTCTATAATGAGCCTAGCCACATTCATGTGAAAGAATCCTCACATCATGATATTTTATATAAAGCCTCATCACAGTGCACTGGTTTTGTTTTGGTTTGATTTTTTTTAAGACAATGCAAATGAAAGAATTTGTGTCTCTTTTTCAAAGGTTCCAGTATTTTCACTGTCCAGATATAGCCTTGCTGAAATGAACTGTTAGTTTATTTTGGTTGTCATAAATCCTTTTTAAAAATTGCTTTAAGACCTGTTCATAAGACTGGATTAAATGCTGGGGGATGATGTTTATTTGCATTCCACATTCATTTTGTGTCAGATGCTGCCTGCCCACTATCTCTGCCTTGCTAAAATGAACAGTGTTAAACATGAGAATTTATTTCACATAATAATTCTGCTTCTCTGGTCCCTTTATAAAGTGAACAATGACAAACTATCTGATTTAGATAAAAAACACTGACAGTTGTACTGGGTATTTTGCTGCACCAATGACATACTAAAAGCCACCACCTCTGACCATCACCGCAGTAAGAGTTGCGATTATTAGCAGCCCGGATTGGGTTTGGATGCGATAATGGCACACCTCATACCCCATCAGGCAGATTTACATAGAAGAACCCTAAGATCTAGATGATGTGATTGTTTGAATGTACTTCATGCTAAATTTTTTTAAATTTTTTTTAATTTTTTTTTTTTTTTTTTTTTTTTTTTTTTTTTTTTTTTAGAGTCTGCGTTTCTTGAGGGGGAGCACCGTTTTGCTGGCCCTTTTTCATTTCTGTACTTACAAAGTCCCTGGATTTGTGTGGCTTGAGGTACGGCTCTGGCGGTACCTACCGACCGGGCGTTAAGACAGAGGCAGCTTATGTCGGTGCATCGCAACAGCTTTCACTACTGCAGCGGCGTTCTCGCCTTTCACCGCTTTACCCTTGATTTGAAGGCTCAGTGGTGTATCCTCGCCTTGGAACGCACCGGTAACTGCCTGCAGTCTTTGTTTACAATCCCTCCTTCACCCTCGAAGCCGCGAACAGCTCCGAGTTCACCGCTACCCCCGACGCCGCTCCCGCCCAAGCGGGGGCGATGCCGCCGGCGGATAGGAGAGGGCGCCCGCGTCCCGCCCCACCGGAGCCCGCCTCCCCGCCCCCCCCACCTCAGCCCGCCCGAAGCAGCGACCTAGGAGACACCGGTGGGTTCTGGCTGTAGGTATTCTGCCAGGGGAAACCCATCCAAGGCAATTATAGGCAGGGTAAAACAAAAACGAGTTGCGTGAGGCGAATTTTAAACACCTTCCCTTTCATTTTGCCGTCCAAGTAGTAATGGGAAACACCTGAAGGAAATGAGCTTCTCTGGTGACCCGCCGGCCCCAGCCGCGCGTACTTCTCCCCAGCAGCAGCAGCGTCATTGTCTTCGTCATCACTGTTATCGTCAGTCAGCATGCACCGCGTTGCCAGGCGCGATATAATAATGTCAAAATCTTTGAAGTGTGGGTTTCGAAAGGTAGGAGGGAGAAAAACGTACTGTCTGTGCTCAGCAGGACCCAGGCTTCATAATGGTTCTGTGTGGAGACACGTTTTTATTTAAGTATTTCTAGACCATTAAAAATGGTA
Source organism: Corythornis vintsioides (assembly GCA_025447755.1). NCBI lineage: Eukaryota > Metazoa > Chordata > Aves > Coraciiformes > Alcedinidae > Corythornis > Corythornis vintsioides. The sequence goes on along the minus strand of JAOEGS010009812.1, from coordinate 32,446 downwards.
TACATTTCAGCCTGTACTACATTTCTACTGGTGTTTAGTTTTTCCTATGTATTTTCTAGTGCTGCAGGGTTTAAAATTCTATTTTATTTAGAAGTGTTGCTAGTTTTCAATGTAGAACAAGTCACAATGTGGCTTTTCCAATACCTTGGATCTGAGCGAACGAATCTCAAGGGCAATATCAAATACTCCATCAAATGTAATAATTTGACTTTCTAGTATTATATTTTTCTTTTGAAATACAATTCTCTTCATCAACATGCTAGATAATTGATACATAATCATGAGAGGCTTTGAAGAAAAAGACCTTTGGCTTTAAGCTTTAAAAAGATTTGTTTTGCATCTGGTCAGGGCTTGTTCCGACGGGGAATACCATCTTCCATTTTGGAAATTGAGATATGAGGGGTTTGTTGTTGAGACATTAGAGAGAGGGGGAGATATTGTGGTCTTGAAATAAGTTTCAGGGCTCTAATTCCACATCCTTCACAATATTTACTAGGCAATTCACTTAGATGTAATCTGGCTTTACTCGGTGGAGTTCCTCCTGATCTATAACTGCAGTAGAAATCAGAAACAGATACTCCACATCTGTTTCTGGTTTTCCACATGGGAAAAACAGCTTGGAACCAAAACCTAATGTGTAAACTTCAGCCCATGCATTTAATATTTTAACAGACACATATCTCCAGCTAGACTGACTTACCTTCTGTAAAGGTGGTATAAGTTAATTAATATCTTTGCAGATACTTGATAAAATGCACAGCACCAGAAGTACTGAGCTATCAGTTCCTTCAATTCACCTCCAATTTGCAGTGCTTTTCTGACTTACCTCAACGATCAGTAATAAAAAACCCATGTGTTTTCAGTGATTCTGGCTCGGATGCAGTAAAGCAGCAGCAGCACTGGCACTGAGACATACCACTGCAGGGTTTGTGGCCTTTCCTAATGACTAGGTTATATCATGGTTATCGTTCTAGATGTTAATATATAGAATAAATTATAGGCTCTGAAGTAAAGTCCTATAAACATTGTGCATTGAGGGGATGATGACATTATAATTAACCAGAAGAGCAAGGCTCCAGAGCTTGCTGTTGTCACCAGAACCTTCTGTAATTACAACTTTGCCCATGATACCTTCCTGTCTCACTTTTTTTTCCCTTTATAATTCAGAGAATCAGTTAACATTTTTAGTAGAAAACAGGTTGCTAGTAGAGGAGTATAATCTGACAGCTAAAAATTGTGACTGTCAACATTGGTGTTTTACAGAGTCTACATTGTTATCAGCATCAAACGTACTTGATTGAATATGACAGTTGTGTCAGCAGGGGATTAATGCTCAGCAGAGTTTTTTTTGTCAAATCTACTTCTTGCCCAGAAATAGGGGTCTACAGAGTAGGTAATTCAGGGTGTTTTAGTTGTCTCCACAGTTGAATGGTTCTCTTTGCAAAGAGATTATGACTGCATTTGGAAGGTATTTCACGATGTAGTATGCTCCCTGTTTTACACACAGTAAGACCTGTGTACATTTGCTGCATAAAAAGGAAAACGAGGATGGGGCATAGCCAGACGGGTGGATGTGCTGAAGTAAAAGAGTAATTTTGGGACTATATGTCTCTTGGAGCAGTCCTGTTGCTGGATTCTGGCTCTCTGCATCTGGCCTTTAAGAAACATGTCTAAACATCTGTGCTTGTGATGACTTCTAGCTGTTTTGTGTCTTGTTATAAATCAGTCCTTTGATCTATGCTTTCAACTGAAGTTACTCATTTTAGAGAGACCTTTGTAGAAATGTTATGATTATTGTTTTTTGATCTTAGTAATTTTCCTATCCTGTTAAATTACAAGATAAGTATCAAATGCTCTATAGTGGTATTATTAATTCATGATGTATTTTAAAAACTTCCAGCAACAATATCTGTGAGCAAGTATTGCACTGCATCTTCTCAGGAGTCTTGCATTTTTTACCTTTTAATGCCAAAAAATAGTGAAGACTTAGGTTTTGTAATCCAGTGGTTTTTTACCTGGAGTTGCATTGAGCATCTCTAAAAATAAGTATGTATTTTTGAAAATATTACCGATTCCAGTGCTGTATTCCTCATTTAAATCCAAGGAACAATACCATAGTTGGTAATCTTAGTAAGAGTGACATCAGCTTTTTAAGCAGACACACTCTTAGAGTTGTTTTACCCCAATAAATTTAAGTATGTCTGCTTTTCTCCTCCATCTACACCCATGTTAGATGGCACAAAGGAAGAATTTTTTAATGATAAATACATCTAAAAGAAAAAACAAAAATCCTGGGATTTTAGCAAGCAGATTTCTTTTTTTTTAATTAGATCTGCTTTATTTGCTCATACACAGACAAACAAAACTACCTGACAACCTGACTATAATTATCAACAGACATCCTTTGTGGTGTGTATTATGATTAATGTGAAAAGAGGACTGAAAATAATCCCACAAAACAACATTGTGAGTGACACTGTCAAAACAGATTGAGTTCCCAGTGTGAAATGGGAGGTGGGAGTACTTGTACCTTGTCTGCCAAGGAACTGCTTTGCTGTCCCTGTCACAAGGTTCATTGGACCTCTGTAGCCATGCAGGGGCCAGTCCAGGAGGCAATGGCTCATCTAGCTTCAGTTCTTGGTATCCAGGAATGGAGAAGTGGAATGATCTGGTTGTCTGTTGCAGTAGACAGTCAGAAAATACAGGGTGCATCAGATAAACAATTCTACATGGTTTGAAAGTCTATGAATCTAAGAATCTATGAAAGTTTAATTCTCTTTCCATTAACATTCAAAACTACCCTTTGGGTCCTTCTTGCTGTGTCTAAAACAACATAAGCAGATAAAGATTTGCCCTCAGAGAGAGTTTATACCATTGTATCCTAATAATTTAAGAAGAGAAACTGAACTGCTTGAGATAAGTACCCATTCTGACAATTCATGTAAAACAAATAAATCTAGACCAAATTACTTTTTATGGATGCATTCTGCTTATCCCTCTGAAGATGGTTGTGTCTATAATATTAGTACTTCTGATGGGAAGGAGGTGTTGAGTATGAAGTGAGTGCATAGAGCAGGCTGATGGCTTCCTTCAATAAGGCCCTACACTTGGTTCCATGTGCAGGCATAGCTGAGACACTGCTTGAGCTGTATTAGTGATGGCTTTCATTCTCTGTTCTGAGCTCTTGTGGGTGGCAAGAAATACAGGACTAAGAATGGCAAGTCCTGTAAAGATATTGCATTAAATATGGAAGACTGGATACAATTTAGTGAAGGTCAGAAAGACTGTTAATTGCGCTTGGTTAATTACAAACGATTAAACAGTAACCCTTTTCTTTGAGGATACCTGACATTCTGTGTGACAATTTAACAAGGCTAAAAAAAACCCAACATAAGAGTCATAATGAGTGCTTGCTAACTTTGAACATTAGCTTAAATCTTACATAAGATAGTTTAGAATTCTCACAAGCTGTTTCATGAAATTACAGCCTTGTGTTTTAAATTATAATGTCCATGTATATCTGACACAAAAGATAGGTTGGACTATGTCTGTGTATGTCTCTGTAGCAATAAGAAGAAAGATGCTACATGCTCAGTGTAATTCTCCTGAGTGGAGGTGTCACCTGGTGATTTGCCCTTGCCTTGCCACTTTACTTCTCTGAGGGCCCTTTTTGAATTAGATGATGGTTTTGAACGTTAGACAGTAATCTCAGTTAAGGTTTCTGGCAAGTGTTTTCTGAAAATCACAGTATTTTTTTCTGAAAATCACAGCATTCCTTGTGTTTGTATTGGCAGAAAGAGGCTTAAACAATTCTAGCAAGTAAGCGAAGCATGTCCTTCCATTCCTGAGACCATGTTGTCTCTCCTTGATTCAAGATCTGGGCTGTTCTTACATCTGCTCTTTAACAACCATTTCCAAGGCTTTCCCCACAACCAATGCAAAGCTGCAAAAATAAGTCAATAATTTATTATGAAATGGTAAAGGGAAGACAAAGAAGTTGAACAAGTTGCTTCTTTTGTTTTTCTTTTTTTTTTTTCTTGTTGGATAGTGAAGAATTTATGCCTAGTAGGATGACAAAAAATATCTTATAATGAAAATGGATGCATCTTCAGAAACTTTGGTGTCCCAAATTATAGTCTACCAAAATCTTGCTCTGTTGAAATATGTGAGATTTTTGCTCTCAAACTTGATAAATCCTTGCAGCTAAAAATACATTTTATTAAATAAAAGAACATTCATAACAGAGGCAGAAATATTATCTTTGACCCATCTGTTCATTCTGAAAAAAACCAGAAACCTTGTAAAACTCCTGTGCCTCATCTAATGTAAATACTATTTTTTTTCAGGGATAACAAACAGAAGAACAAATATTGCCATCAGTATAAAAACTAATCAATATGCATGTTTTGAAGAAATAAATGTGGCAGAAAAAGAGGTAGAGATTTGCTAAACAACTAATGGAGAATGCTGTTGGACATGTTATTTTCTTTTCTGGTAATCTCTCAAATAATTCCTTTTTTAACTTTTACTGACTTCTCTTTTACTAGGGAAGGCCCCAAAGAAGATATTGCACAGTATGAAGTTCAAGTTGTTCTTTGGTGGACACCAAAGTATTTCCTTAAAAACATGCTTTTAAGTTTGTGTATTAAAACTTTGTATTAATATTTTTCCTTTAGTAAGATTTTTTTGGGCTTGATTTGGTTTTGGTTGGTTTTTTTTTTAGTACCTTACAGGACAAACTTGAAGAAAAAGAACATAATGATATATGATGAATGATATTGGGTCTTGCAAAAACCATAATCTTGCCATGACTGTCCATAGCATGAGGTTATTGATTTCTGTAAAATCTAGTTCATATTACAGAGGATGAAATGGCAAACTACAGGCAGATAAACATTACTAAATATGTAATCATATTCTAGCACTAGGATTTGCCTGCTGCTCAAAGAAATAAATGTTTTCATTTGCCCTGTCCATTGAACTGTATTTATAATCGAACTACAATATTTAAAAATAAAAGATAGATTCCAGAATATAAAGTGATTATTAAATTCCTGAAAAGGGAAGTCACTTTTGCTTTTGGGTAGAAGCAACCCACATGCCCCCAGACCTAGTTTTCTCTTGCCTCAGATCCACTGTCAACTGTTCAAATTCTCTGTTTAATCATGGCTGTTCCTCCTGCAGCAGTGGGGAAATCTTCTGTCAAACCTGGTTTGACAAGATGTTTTTATTTGTTCTTGCAAGTCATTTGTAAAGCATTACCATCACTAAGAATAAACAAACTAAGAGCTGTTTGAAGGTGTCTACATCATTACCGCCTCACAACAATCTAGGAAATGAAGTGTTGCTAAGGTCCAGGCCTGGATTAAAAACTCAGGATAGGCACTGTTTTTCAGACTGTCGAGAGGATCTATGTAATGGATCCATCTAGTGTTCTGCCCCACAATTTCCAGACATGGATTGGGTCATCAGGTGAGTTAGGCCAGTTCCTGATTCAATGTTTTAGTCAGTTGTGTCTTTGCTGATTGTCTTATTAACCTGAGAATATTTTATTAGCAGTGGCACAGAGGCAGAACAATTTCTAATCTATAGTTCTATTTCAAGGTGTTTAGAGTAAAACCTATGCAAAACATGCAAGAAGATCTTGTGACTGCTTAAAATCTTTAGTATTTTTGCCTCAGAAGGATGTATTGTCTAGGAAAATAAAAAGATCATAGCTTTAATATATAGAAAAGTGACATAAATAATGCATGAAAAATGTTTTTCTTTTATAGGGAAGTATCTCCAGAACTGGTGGTGTGCTAGTGCACTCAAAGCAAATTTTCTTTGATTAGGAGAAAAGGATGTGATGACCTGAGTGGACTGTTAAATAGTAAGGATCATTTGGCTGAACTTTGCCTGTGTATTAAGGAATTTACATTTATTGCTAACAATGGATGGATTGATAACAATGAATTACCTTCTCCAAGTCTTGCTGTTCCAGGGCTGTTCCACTGTTGATAAGTTACGTTCTAACAAAATTGATAACAGATATTTAGGAATATTCTCAGCGCTGTGTTATTAATGCTGTGTTGCTTGAGTAATATTTTGTAATAGGAAAATAATTGTTAGTGCTTGATATGCAATATTTATTAAAGTTAAAAGAACTCGACAGCAGTAACAAAAAAAGAAGAAAAACAAGTGGTAAAAGTAGTTTAAAATTTGGCAAAGTAGAAAATCTTTTAATAATTTTTGTGATAAATTGAATCAAAACTCACAGTTGCTTTGCATATTATTCACATAAGACAATTTTTTGCCATCTGCTGTTGCCAAGTACTAGAGATCCACATTACATTTTTTAGCACTGCTCTGCCAAGTTATATAAAGGAAATGTTTGCCCTTAATGTTGTTTTTCCTAAATTATTTGGAATGCTGTGTTTCCACCTCCTTTGGGTCTATTCATTTTACAGAGGTTCTGAATTCTGTCCTCTGTTCATCTTCCAATAATAGCAAATAAAAATAGCAAAAAAAAAAAAAATAATAATAA
>JAOEGS010009811.1:98901-115937 GCA_025447755.1 Corythornis vintsioides | reverse complement strand
TTTAGTCTTGTTGAACCTCATGAGGTTCACCTGGGCCCACCTCTCCAGCCTATCCAGGTCCCTTTGGATGACATCCTAACTATAGCACCATTCAGCTTGGTGTCATCTGTGAACTTGCTGATGGTGCTCTCAATCCTATTGTCAATATCATTAATGAAGTTATTAAACAATATAGGTCCCAGTACAGACCCCTGAGGGACACCACTTGTCACTGATCTCCATCTGGACATTGAACCATTGACCACCACCCTCTGGATGTGATCATCCAGCTAATTCCTTATCCACTGTACAGTCTACCCATCAAATCCATATCTCTCCAGCTTGGTGAGTAGGATGCTGTGGGGGACCGTGCCAAAAGCCTTGCAGAAGTCCAGATAGATCACATCAACAGGTTGTCCTTTGTCCTTGGATGTAGTCACATTATAATAGAAAACCACTAGATTTCCCAGGAAGGAACTGCCCTTGATGAAGCCATGTTGTCTGTCCTTCATCAGCCCATTGCCTTCTATTTGTCCTGTTAGACCCTCTAGGAGAATCTGCTCCATGATCTTCCTAGGCACTGAGGTGAGGCTGACAGGGCAATAGTTTTCAGGGTCCTCTTTTCTACCCTTTTTTAAAATGGGTATAACATGCCTCTTCTTCCAGTCCCCAGGGACTTCACCTTACTGTCAAGATTTTTCAAATATCATGTAAAGTTCTGTTATTTGACCCATGAACACTGGCTCCCAATCACCTTAGAGGAAAGTGGTCTTAGTAAAAAAAGGATTGTTATTTTTTAATTGCATTACTTACCGTAATAATGGAGAAAGACATCTAAGTTCATGACAATATATATAGTACTTAACTGTTTTTGTCTCTTTAAAAAACTTACAATGTAATGTATAGAAAACAATTTTACTTTCATCAGAGCTTATTGATATTTTTAGTACCAAATACCTCTGATTTATCCTTTAATTAAAAATATCACTTTATAACAATATGGGTGAAAACTGGTTTTTAATCCAGAAGCAATATTGGCAGATGGATGCTTATTTAGAGAAGAAATGTGTAAAATTCCAAGCCTCAGGTAAAGGTCAATTCGGTTTAGTTGTAATTTGTTTATTCAATATAAAATAAAAAGTAATTTAAATCAAAATTTAAAGCTGAGTTTGAACTTATGTAATATTTTTTATTATTTGTTATTGCAGCTCTGTTGGGAGAAGAGTTTGAGAGCTATCTGTTTAATCTTATCTGTTACTATGTTTTTCTTTTTTAGCAGTAATTCTTTTAGTCTTTTTAAATTAAAAGGAGACATTCTTATATGCAAAACAACAATTGGGAATTTTGCTTTGTGTTGGAAGATATATAGATGGAATATTCTGGCTTTAATACTTTTATCTTGGGATAAGATTACAAAAACATGATTGTTGTTTTGGGATAAGATTACAAAAACATGATTGTTGTTTGAAAGAAAGGGGAAATAAAAATAGTGTTCCATATATGTATTTCTACAGGTAATTATTGAGAGACTATTTATTTTTTGAAAAGACTCAGTGCTGGATGGAAATTTTTAAAGTTTGATAAAATGCATAATTGTGAGGACTGACAGCTGATGGAGAACAGTATAGTTCATACAGAATGTTTTTGACATGATACCTTCTTGATGCTTGCGGCCCCAAAAATATTTTCATTGCACCATTGGTTCTAGAAGTAGTCCTAGGTTGGAATTAATAACAAAATAATGTTAGCTGTTAACAACGAGAGTTAACACAAAGTGCTTGAAATATTGAAATAATTCTGTATCTTATGCAGCAACTAACTTACTCTGCAGTTTCTTTTATTGTTTACAAACAATGGTATATTTAAACACTTTAATAGACATTTCTATTCTGGGTAATGCATACTATCATTTTGTTCCAGAGTATCCCAAATTACTTTCCAAATCAATACATACTTAGCTTTTCTCCCTTTTTTTTCAGGATTTCTGACAATATTATAATGCATTAAAACCACCTTTCAATGTTAGTACAGTGACATTAGACTAAAAATCTCTATTGGGATATTTATGTTTTCTTCATCTTAGGTACAGTAACATGTAATGCACCCACACCTACTACAGAAGGACACATCTACTACTTGCAGTTGTCTAATTTTCTCTTAAAGTGCAATTGATACATGCAAATATTTGAAGAAAAGAAAATATACATTGTTAAAATGCTGCATTCATGATCTTATTCAGTTATCAGTTTTTCAGGAGCTGCTCATGATGCCAAAGGTCACACAGAAATGTAAAAAATTGTTGGTCGTATATAGCAATTAAAGGAAAAACAAACAAAAGTATTTTGTCAAAATATTTATTGCATTAGAATGCTTATTTAGGCATGAAACAATCTGTATTAATTTTTTTTTTTTTTTTTTTTGTCTAAACGAAGTCTATTTGTAAAAGTCTGCTTCAACATGTTGAGCTTTATTCTGTGTGACAACAGGGATTCTTGAACGCATACAATGAAAATAGAATGCAAATACACTTTTTATAATGATAGTATCTTTTCTTTGTTGGCCAAGGCAGAAAGTCAATTTAGTGTGTCACAATGACCAAATACATAATATCTCTTTATTAAATAAAATATATATAAAGAGCTATAATTTATTATTGGTGGTAGTCCTGATGCAGCACAAGAACTCAAAATATTGCTAATGGTTGCTTGCAATATTGTATAAATCTCAGTTAATTGTTGGCTAATTAACCAAAGACATCCCTACCAAATTAAGACCATTATTGCATATTTTATTAAATAATGGGCATTCTTCTTAGAAAAGAAGACAACTTTAGAAAAGTTTGAGTCAACATCCAGGTGTGAACTTTGAAACATATTCCAAAATGAATGTACATACTATTGTTGATGAATTTCTGAAAATGGATACTTCCAGGGAAGCAGGTCCTCTGCATGCATAGATGCTACTTGAGAAAATAAACACCATAAGCACAAATGTCTCTGTCATCCTTCTCCTCCTGAGGTTTCACTGCTAAACCTGATATCATATGGTATGGCTTATCATTAGGGCCTATTCATATCAGCTGTCCTGACTGTGTCCCTTCCCAAATCCTTGTCTACTCCCAGCCTACTAGCTGCAGTTTACAGTGGAGAAAAAAGAGAAAGGCTTAAAAACTTGGTAACTGCTACTCTGTAGTAGCCAAAAGACTGGTGTGTTGTAAGCACTCTGTTTTAGTCCAAATTCAGAACACAGCACCACTTGGGCTTCTATGAAGAAAATGAACTCCATCCCAGGCAGGCACAGTTCATTCAGTTCTTTTTTTTGTTGTTGTTGTTGTTTTAAGTTGTTGGTTTTTTATTTTTGTTTTGTTTGTTTTAAACATTTTTCTAGTAAAAGCATACTCGACAGAAGTAAACAAATGGGGAACAGTGTACACACAACACAGTACAACAAGCAGATTATTCAGACATACTTACATATTAAGCTAGTTATAAACTACCAGATTATGTTTTTAGCAAAGGGTCAGAATAAATATAGTACAACCCAATGATTAGCAACAATAGCAACTAGAAGTCAAATGAGCAATCAATGTTCAGTCAAAAGGGTGAAGCAGAACTTCTTTAAATATTAGTGCAGACTAGATAGTGCTTTCATACATATCTGTCAATGTTGTCTGCTATATTATGTTAAATATTGTAGATTATGTAATGTGTATCTACACAATGTGAAATTCTAATAGTCTACAGATGCACTTAGTGAAATAAAAATTTACCATATTATTACTGCTGTGCACTTCTAATCAGTGCAAGAGATACAGTATGATAAAAGAATAACAATCATATTCTTATGTAAGAAGATAAATGTTTGTCAGGAAAACAAAATGAAATGAGCTTAATTTTTTTTCTTTTATTTTTATTTTCCTTAACAAAGACTTATGGCAACATAGGAAAACTAAAACTTCTTTAAACTTATTTAACATTGAAGCCCTTCTGAAAATTGTTAATGTGGTTTCCAAGTGTTCAGGAACATTAGGCATTACAGAATTGGGTTGTATGTCCTTGGGGAGGGAAATTAATGGACATAAAAGATTCTCTATCTTAATCTATATATTTATAATATGTACATAGTTCTTGTCATTGCTTTAAGCATTAACGGATATTAAACAGCAGTGAAATTACAATTTGCAGAACCAACCTTCTGGGACTTTATTAAGTAGTCAGGAATAAAGGCAAGATCTTCTTTCTCTGTCAGGAGCTCTAAGCTGTATCTTCAACTGCTGATGTACTGCTATAGCTCATATGTTACTGCAGCTGGGCCCTGGCTCAAGGTCTGCCCTTCTGTCCTGGTTTGGGTGAAAACCAAGCAAATTCTGTTCAGTGATTTTACTTCTTCAATTCAGGTTTTCTAACTGGCTGCGCTTTCTGGAGTTAGCAGCATGTTTTGCAGACAGTGTCCACTTCTAGCAGTGATAACACCTCATGTTTAGAGTTGCTACCAGAGATGGAATGCAAACCAAGGCCATTGCTACAATTTGTGTATTGCACTGAGGGGTGCAGAAAAGTGAAAGACCGCACCTGCAGGGAGAAGCGGACAGGACAGGTGACTCCAAACTGACCAACAAGGTATTCCATCCCATATATGTCATATCCAGTATATTAAGCTCGGGGGTGCAGAGGTTTATCCCTCTCGCTTCCGGTCTCTCCCTTTTGCTTTGGCTCTTGTGTTATTTTTCCACTCCTGAGACCCAATGCCAGAGTCCAGCTCCTCCACAGCATCAGTGAGGGTGACGTAATTACCATCAGGGTGGTTGGGTTTGGTACTGCCTTTGTACATATTTGTATATATTTCATTTTCGTTTTTCATTAAATTGTTCTAGTTTCCTTTTTCTAATCACTAAGTCTCTCTCCCTTATTCCTTTTCTCTCCCTCTTTGGGGAGGGAAGAGGAGTTAAAAGAGAGCTTCTGTTATGGGTCTGGGCTGGCCTGACCCTAAACTGTGACACCCTCTGAAGTCAGTAACTTAAGTGAGTTCTAAAAGCATGTTACAGGATACAAACGTGACTTTAAAGTATCAGATTTACTTGTTAATGGAGGGAGTATGGACGTACCACTGTAGTAGTACACACCATGAGAAGAGGTTTTTCTGTAACTACTGGAGTTAAAATTTCAGTGTTTCTCACATACTGGTGACAAGAGCAGGACCAGCAACTTCAGCAATCTGGCCATTCTCTCCCCCACCACATCCTACATTTCACCCTTCCTCAAAGTCTGTTAATCTTCAGGAGGATGAAAACAAAACAAAACCAAACCATAAAGTCATCTATTTGGATAAGCTTTTTATTGTGTTACTTTTCCGTCTTACTTGCATCCTGCCATTTTCCTTACCCTACTACACAAAATGTGAAAGACTTCCAAGTACTAAAAATTGTGACATTGTTACAGCAAACAGATGGACTTTAGCAAACTGCCTCCCCCCTGGCTTGGACTTCTGAAAATTGGAATAAATTCAGTCTATAAGAGGACACAGAGAATGCTGACCTGTGTAGCATCACATGGGCATCATCAACTTTATATGACCCTGACCACCTCCAGTAGTCGAAACTGAGACATTATTTGATCCTCTCAGTGTTTCTTTTTTGCTGGGTACTTTTCTAATGTATAGGAATCACTCTTATCCTTTGTACAAACAATGTAATTTCTGTGGTTTGTTTACACTTGAGTTTTCTCTGCAGGCATTTTAATTACATGCACTTCATTTCTTCCCTTCTGGTTATCACTTTCACCTGGGAAGTGCAGTTCACCATTCCTGCAAATATATACTTCCATTTTCAAAGTTATGTTTATTTTCTTATTAATATAGTTATATCAGTTATACCACACGACCAATAATGAGTCCACCTGCTGAACTACTCAAGTTCCTGACAGTTTTATTGTATTAATAAACAGATCTACCTAGCCAGTCAGGCACCTTTTGAGAGGAGCTGTTACTGTTAATGGCCTTATTACATGCATTTAAGTATTCTTGATATTTTTTAAATATGATATAGCAATTTACTATATGATTTTGTACTCCCATTGAAATATAATACAGATGTCTGGTGGCTGTGGATCTGCCAAAATCTACAGGACTTTATCAATTCAAGTATCTCAATAGTTGCAGACTTTGAAGGAAATCTCAAAGTGTTCTAACTATGTTCTCCACTATTGTTCCTATTTGATTTCAGAAATTTCTTTGCTACTTTATAAGACATTTCAACTCACCTCTTTTAACACTAATTTCACTCAAAATTTAGTATACATTAGTTATATTAATGAGTCCAGCATGAGTCACATTTTTAGTTTTCATGGTGTATCATGGTTACTGCTTCTGGAGATGTAGTATCAAAAGAAAACACACATAATTGCTTATAACAAGTGTGGTTTCCTTTGTTCATATTTGCAGAAAGACCCATTAAAATTTGCACTTTAGGAATCCACTGGAGGAAAACAATAAACCCAAAATTATGAAAGTATTAATTCTTTCTTCTAATATTAATTATTTGAAGGTAGAGACACTTGTAGTAAATAATGAGTAAGACACATTTCTCAAATTGTGCTATTTCTTTATGTGAAATTTTTCTCAGAAATGTTTACAGGACTTGATGTATCTAAGTGGAATAAAGATGCAGCTTATCTGATTAATAAACTTTTCACATTAGAAAAACAAATGATCTAACTAAATCTAATTCAGTTACCTTGGAAAAATCAGAGTCACAAAAGATGGATGATACCAATGTGTTCTTATGGTCAATATTCTCTGTCTCCTCTTAAATGTTAAATTGCATCCAAACAGTAGACAGTGAAAGGTCTCACTGCAGACTTATGTCATTTTAAATAATTAACTATATAGATTTTACCCATCTATTTATTTCTGTCTAGATCTAATTATGATCTAGTTCTGTTTAAATATTTCTAGATGTATTTTTATCCGTAGATAACCTATACATCCTATCTATCTATAGACAAATAGGCATAGATTAAAAAATATAGACAATTATGTATAGATATAAAGTTACCTTATCAAATTCAAAATATAGGACACAAGTGTGTTTCTCAGCCAAGCCATTCCTTTGATATTTCTTGGTTCACAATTTCAGTAGTACTGGTTCAAAGAATACTTGTATTTTTGAGGACAGCGTGAGTCAACATATTTTGAGAACCTGTGCAGTGTAGCTATATGGCATGCTCTGTAGTAAGGGGAGTTCTCAGATTTCCTGGCAACTATCTGAAGTAAACATGCTACTGAAATATAGTTGCTAAATGTATTTGAAATTAACATATCTGTCATTGTACATCTGGTTTCCATAAATGAAACAGTTTTCTACTGCTGTTAATAGCTCCCATTTAGTGACTGACAAGACAAAACCACTACCAAAGGTAGAAAAAAAATCAGTTAGTGATGTTGTCAGTGCCCCAAAGGTAAATGAATACTGCCTTTTCCATGGTTTGACCTTTAGGCTGATTATGGATATTGTTATCTTTGCCAGAAGCACACAAGATAGATTAAACCAAGCAGCCTTTTTAATACTGATTAATCCTGATGGAAGTAGGTTTGTTTAGTCCTAGGGAATGCAGCAAAAAGATTGGCCTTATCATCTGAGCAATTTTTAAACTTCTCTCTGATGTGAGCTAGGAGGTACTTGTGGTTTGTCAGGTCACAATGTGAGAAATGCCACTTTGTGTTGATATTTAAAATTGACTCTTGCTTTCATGTTTGTACATAATCCATGGGATACAGGTTTTGAATGATACATCCAGAGCAGAGAGAAAAAAAAAATAAACCTGTTGGAAGACTAAGAAATATCCTTATGTAAAAAAAAAGAGGACTCTGACTGCCAGACTTGCTTGTCTTTAATCAAAGTTCTTCCTTTAATAAAAGACAGTTTGTAAAATGACTGGCAGTTTCACAAAATACAATAAAACTGATTCTCTGCCAAGCAATCCTGAACAATGCAGTAAAAAAAGCCCATAGTCCTCATCTTTCCTGTGTCTGTGACTGAACAATGGAATTGCTGAGGTAAAAAAATTATTGAACTGAGGAAATGCATTATCTCTCAAACATATGTAAATAAACAAGTTAGGAGCCAGCCTATGGAAGACTAAATCAGTTTCATATAAATCCTGAGCTCACCAGTTTAACAGTCTGTAGAGGGCTACACAGCATGAATATGATATACCTAATGGGAATTGGTCACAGAAAGATGGGAAGAGACATCTGGAGCTTCTGGTGAAGCAGCACAAAGTCTAAGGAGGACTAAAAAGACCAGTCATCACCAGGAAGAACACTAGCATAAGAAGCATGAGTAGTGTATCAGCAGCAGCTGGGAGGTCAGGACAGGGACAAGACAGATTTGAATGGCAGGGGACTAGTGCTGTCAGGTGGATGGACAAGCGAATGCAATCACAAGTTGTCTGGCACTTAGACTGATGGAAGGCAACACTGTGAAGAAATGCAAGCCATATGGCCAAATTTTGTTCTTATTTTGCCAGTAGTTGCACACATACAGTTCTACTGACAGGTGCCATATGAACATAATGAAGCAGGGCACTGCCAGCCCCACATACTTCCCATCAACGTCATTAGTAGTGCCCTTTGGGATTACCTACCCTTACAGAATTAGGTATTCTGTAGTAAATACAGTCTTGTTTTCTAGGTTCTGTTTCTATTTCTCCCTTCTCTGTTGAAATTCTGTGGTGATTTTTTTTTTTATTCCTGTTTAGCTGAATCTTGGCAGCCTCTGTTCTTCACTCCTCTACCCTTTCTTTTTCTGCCTTATACTGTCTTGATATTTTCAGTTCCTCATCAGGCAATTAACTCTCCTGATGTGCTTTCACCTTTCATACTTTAATAGGACATATTTGTAGCCTTTGCTTTTCATACACGTTTGCTATCTTTCTGTGGATGTGTAAAAGGGATCAGACAAAATGACCCAACCTCTTGAGTTAATCTTTTTGTCACCCAGGAAGGTGTTAATATTTTTTGTTGTGCTTTTTTTTCAGAATCCAATTAGAGTGGCTTATGATACTTGATGGTTATTTAAAAGGCCGGTTAACAATGCTTTAGAGGTTAAGTTTTTCATAAGCACAGTGGCTTATGTCCCAAAAGTTTTATAACACTTGGTTTATCTCTCAGAGCTTCCAAAACATGATCCCAGATGCATCCAAACTGCTTTCAACAGAAAGATTTCAGCAAAGTGTTTCATTGATGGAATATTTTCTTCCTGCTGGCTGTCCGCTGTTGTGTGTCCTTTGCACACAACATAGGCTGCAGTGAAGGTAGCCACGAGTGTTCATACTGAGCAGAGCCAGTCTTCTGGTTATTAGGAATGACAACTTTTCTATGTAAGATACAGACAAAAGGAATTAGTTTCATGTCATATGGCTCCTAGAAGATAAGAAGAAAGTGAAGGGGAAGTTGAAACAATTTACAGGTCTGGGGAGCAAGGAGGAGTCTATCACATCATTCTATTCCTTTCTTTTAGATAGTGGCAATAACATGAATTAAGGATTTGGAATTAAAGCATTTTACCACATCCCTGTTTCAGTTATAAGATTTAGTAATACATCACTACTACCTTCTGCTTTATGCTATTCTTTACTATAGCTCTAACAGATATTTGAGAATAACTGCAATTTTATGGGAGAATCTGAAGTGTTCCATGTTATAAGAAATGTTTATTTTAAAATATAATTTGTTTTCTGTTTTGATTTGGTTTGTTGTTTTTTGTTTTGTTTTGATTTTGTTTTGATTTGTTTTTTTCTGTACTGCTCACAGCTGACCCATCCTTGGGCATTCATCAGAGCATCTTGGCTACAGATATGACTTATTTTCCCCTTTGTTGCATTCCTGTCATTCTCAGCCCTGAAGAATATTAAAAGATCAGGAAAAACACTAACAGAACTTCAACTTCAGCAAATAAGCAGAATAATGACAAATGCCTTATGACAACTAAGATCTTCCTCTTTTTAAGAACACAGTAGCTATACTTCAGGCATGACGACTTGGCATGAAATCCAGCATTTGGAAACCCACTGAAGACAGGGGAGCTTTTTTGTTTCAAAAAATAATTCAAGAAAAAAAGAGAAGTTTTATTTACATAAAGGTTTTAAAGGCTTGCTTTGTTATTTTCATCCTTCATAACATATGCAGGGGAAAAAAAGTATTGCTTTGTTAATCAATTCTAGATTAAAAACTAGTAAACATACCTAATCTTTAAACACATGGTAGAAAGATTTCTCACTGATACCTACCAAACTGTTCATTTGAATCACTTTAATAACAGAATGTGGACTATGGTGAATATGCATTGTGTTAGGATGTGACAGTCAGAGATGTTGCCAGATGGCAAAGAAACAAAACAACCTTACGAGTAAAGCTTTCATAACTATTTCTAGTAGTTGAATTCTGGACAAAATATATTTTTTCACATATATGTATATGGTAGGAAACGTGCATTCATGTATTCACAAGCAAACTTTGAAAACTCATTACATGAAGAATAATAAACCTGACATTTATCCTGATGTGTGTGTGATTGTACAGCTGACTTCAAGCTTCATTTTTTTCATGGTAATAATACATATGGGAGTCATTCATTCCTCCAAGATCATTACTGATTAATTAAAAGCTTCTCTTTAATAGCACATTACGTTAACAATGAATGTAGGAAAAAGTAAGACAACTGCATTCCACTGAGCATGCTTCAACTTTCTCAGCATTTCAGTTGTTCATGTTATGCATATAAAAATCAGCTATTTGCATTAATGTAACATTCACATTTAAAGAATAAAGGTCACTGCCAGTTATATGCTGTGCATGTATTGAAAAAATGTGAAGAAAATAAAAGACCGAACACACTCTCTAGTGGTCTATGAACAGGTTTTAGGAGCATAAGGGCAACTGTATGTACACAGTTTTTGCATCAGATAAAACTGTTATGAAAGTGACCAAACTGTCTTCTCTAGCAATTCTAGTTTGCCTCACATTAGAATAAAGAGTGGAAAGATTGCTAAACCCAGTATCTTAGCAGTTCTACAGCTATTCCAATGAGAAAGTTAGAATGAAAAAACAAACAAACAAACAAACAAAAAAAAAAAACAAACCACCACAACAATAAAACAAAGGTTAAACGGCAACAATTACAATATTGTTTAAGGTCAGACTCTTTGCCCAACTGGGCACTCTGAAAATGTTATCTGAATAAATATCTTACATGTTAAGTATGACAATAAACTTTTTTACATTATCTGCATGTATTTGCTGTGCTTGATTTCCTCCCAGGAAGTCGTCAAAGGCTGTCTGAAAGTAGAGTCTGTTTGCAGCAGAAGTTACTAACTTGGCTCAAAGTGTAGAAATGGCTCATATGTTTCCCTTGCACTGTTTAGATTGCAGAACACAGAGAACAAATTGCTGCTGAAAGGTAGCAGAATATTCGTGGATGGCAGCACTGCTGACCCAACTTTGAACCACAAATCTAAGGAAAAAGTTATAATGCTGGCAGCTACTTAGAGAATTTCTGTTTAGTTCTGGATGAATCACTGAATCTAAAAGCAGACATTAAAAACAACTGTCATGCTTTTTACTTAGGAATATAAATGTATCCCTTCTGTACAAAAAAAAAAAATCCACGGTATTTTAACTATTGGACAAACTAAACAGGTAAAATGGAGAAGTACATGAGTTGAATATCTATTTTCAAGATATGAAAAATTATCAATATATCAAATGTGTTTGATGACTATTACAAAGTTTAAGGAAATATAAAGCTCATATTCATGTATGTCATATTACTGATAATTTTTTACATTAGAATGAGGTTGCATTAGAATGAGTTTATGCAATGTGTGAGTGTGTCTCTGTGTGCAGGAGATTTTGTCTGAAAATTTAGTGAACTGTGGGAAAACATGAGGAGATAGTAGGGTGGACATTTGAAGTGGAAAAATAAAATATATACTAAAAAAAATGTCACCACATAATAAGGTATGTGTACATTTATGGAAACAAACAACAGTGGTTTTTTTATTATTACAATAATTTATTTGCATTGTAAACATTTTTGTAAATTGGATTTTGTTAAAACAGATAGTGACCTCAGAGCTGAAAAAAATATGCAAACCATGCTACAGACAGGTTACATTCTGGCAAGTGTAGCTTGGACAAAAATGAAAGCAGAAACTGTAATTCAGGTACTATATCAAATTATATGCAAGTATTATATAGTACCATATATATTTATAGCTTCAAAGCAGTCTCTATGTTTTAATGACTGTTCTCTCCCTGTGCATTTTATCTTTACAGAACACTGCAGTCTTTTTAAAAGACTATTATTTAAAAGACTACCAGAACAGACTGAAAAGAAAAATAGTGAGACAGACTTAATAACCAAAGACTGGTGGCCAATTACAAGAAGGTTTTTATGCTTTCAGTCAATTAGGCTAATTGTGTGAACTGTATCTAATTGTTTTCTAGGAACAATTAGTGTCCCCAAGGAAACTTAGTGACAGAAGTCTTAGTATTAAAAAAGGAGATTTATAAATAAGATTGGGGGAAAAAAGGAAACAATCCAAAGGAAGCTTTCAAAAAACTCAGGAAATAAAGATATAAGTGAAGGAGCATTATCATCCATACACTCTAATTCTTGTGTATTGACCATGGGTACTGGTTTGTCAGTCCTTGATAAAAAGTAACTGAGAAACCTAAATAAAGGACATGTTTGTGACTGATTTCTTACACATAGTACAAAATAGTCAGTGGACAATGGCATTTAACTGGAAATTAGTAACTGCAGGGAGTGAACAAACATTATGTGAATTTTCTTGGACTCAAGAGAAAAAAAGCAGTTGACTACAGTGAACTTTGACTAGGCTAGTGGCAGCTTCAGCTGCAGCTTCTGTGTGGGAATGTTGCTTTCAGAAACAGCATAAAACATCTGACAGCATCAGCAGCACTCACCAGTCATAGGATATTGGCAGAGCTGAAGTGAATCTTAAAGTCATTCAGAAGACTTTTGTTGTATAGACAGAAATAAATTTCTGACTAATAGTTGGCCCAATTTACATGTCCATTACGTAAAGCAGCCAAACAGTACTCCTACAGTCATCAGATTGAATAGAAAGTATAAAACAACACAAGTTTAAACACAATATAATCCTAACTATATTATTATTATTATTATTACGGTTATATTAATCACAATATTATGATAAATTATTGTCTTCAGATTTTTATTTCCTTTTCATATTTGTGAGTCTGAAATAGCAAAAGGAAGCAGTAAGATTTCTACATGACCAAAGTAATGACACTCTACATACAGAAGTAAAGTTTAAGTATTCCTGAGGCAATGCCTAAACAAAGCATTACATTTGGTAAAGATATTGATAGCATGGGTAATACTGTGATTTGAGGACTTAAATCACTAAACAGAGAAAACACTGAACTAATTCTAAGATGGAATTTCAGAGGCTGATGACAGTAATAGTCTTTGTCTTTTGTAACTGAATTCTGTCAAAGTGTATTTTCACTTAGTTGATCTTTCACAGTATAAGCTGGTATGTCTTTTTCAGTGCTATTATTCCATCTTTTCCTGATCCAGTGAAAGGAACAGTGGAAAAGATCAGCCAAAAGGTACTTGGCTTCTCTCTTTTTGGCTCCTTATTAGATTTCCTTTATGTGTCATTTTCCCTTATTGTCTGAAATCTGTTTTAATACTTAATTTTTAAGAAATCCTCCTTGAAAGACATTAGAGAAGAAAAATAGTTGTCACTGCTCTTGAGGCCATTAAGACCACACAGCCTTTATATGATATCAAGGTCATACATTTTCCAGAAGGTGGAAGAGAAGTGATGTTCATGAAAAATGTGTTTCAGAGTACCCATTTTAAGGTTTATCATTCACCTCAGGGAGAATATTTTCCTTTGCCATTTCTTTACTGGCAAATTCTTTGAACACATCCTTCTTTACATCTACCTTCTTTTCATAAAAACAAACAAACAAACAAACAAAACAAACTGAAAGGGGTTTTGAGAAGAGTACCTATGAAAGCAAATAATTTTTATATCTGCATTTTTTCATAACTATTTCAAAATAATGTAATAACATAATTTTACCTATGCATCTGGATTATTTTCTGCCAGACTCCTTAGCTAATTTTGAAGTCTTAAAAACCTAGACATCTGTGATCAAGTTACTTCATGCATTGTGGACTGCTTATTCCCTCACTTATTTTATTCATGCAGTCAGCAATAGTGCCCTAATAAGAAGATCTTGGTGGAAGTAAGATGGATTTATGTGGTATAGGTGTCTCAATACCTTGAAAAGAGAAAATAGAGATTGAGAATAATATTCTTAGGAATAAATTGGCATCTGCTGCTGCAGAGCTGGTAGATATCTCCCCTTTATTTCTGACACTTGACTAGACCTTGAAATAAAAAATAATGAGCACCTTTTCAGTTAAATGTTTGAAGGAGAATTTAAAGAGGAAGTTAGACCTGTGAATGTGAGAGTGGCTAGAACAACCAAACTGAAAAGGAAAGAAACCCCTAAAACACAAAATGGGGAAAAACAGAATATAGGACGGGTAATAATATTTCTCTATAAACACCATGTATACAATTTCTCTGCACTCCCTTAGAGAAAGGAATTGGAATATTTTCCAGTGACAGAACAAAGAGGAGGTATTGACAGCAGAAGAATAAGAGAAAACCGTATTAGGAGACACAAACATTCCCTCCCAGACTAGCATACAGTGATGGCAATGCTTTCTGGATCAGCAGAAGGTGTTACTGAAGCCTAAAAGCTACATGTGATGGAAATTTAGACAAAACAGTGCTCTGTCACCTGCGTTGAATATGCAGCTACTAACTAGCTAATCTTTATGAGTGTCCTCTTGCAAAACCTGTGAGTGCATGGATCTTTTCTGTATTGATGAAGCTGTATATTTTGCTACCACAATACAGTGGCTGCTGCCAAAAGGACGTGGTTAGGGTCCAAAATACTCTTGTGCATGGTTCAGTGTTTTGGTTCTGAGTACTGGTAACTGCTTTCCATATGCACTTAAAACATAGTCAGAAAGAGAATTTTGGAGTTAGTAGTTCAGTGGCAACAGATTGGTATCCTGTGCTCTGTACCAGCGTACAGATACTACACCTGTTGCTGGTTCCTGCATGCAACTCCTTTGTTGCTCCTGAGTAATTCTTGTTGTATAAAAATAAATATTGATTTTACTGTTATCAGACCAGGTGTGAGGTGGTGTGATGTTGTGGCATTCCACACGGCACACACTAAGTAAGATTCTTGAACTAGTTTGTGAAAAGGTGTGAACATTTATTAATTACTAGGAACTTAATGATTTCATGTAATGGACTGTATTTTCCTGATCTCTTAACCTCAGAAACAGAAACATTTCTCTTCAGACTGAATTATTTTGACCCAATTTTTGCTCAGTAATGTTGACTCAGCGTCTGTACTGCTAGTTATCAGGCTACCATCCTGATGCCCATTAGTCATCTGAACTTTCTTTTTGTTTTTATTTTTTTGTATAAACAACCATAGTTTACTTCTACATATGAAGTTGTCCTTAATATGCTGAAGGACTGTAGGAAATGTCATTTAGTTATAAATATTTGCCACTATTTTTTGTTCATTCTGCTCAGTGTTCCCTGCTGTCTTTGGCAAAAGCTGTTAACTATTCCCAGCACTACACTGACATTGTCAATGATGCTAACACAAAACACCAACGAGGAAGTAAAAATAACATGATTCTCCTTCTGTCTTAATTCAGCTGGAAATCAAAGAGGTAGTAGCAGGGTGAGAAATCAATGAATGCCAAATGGAAGAAGAGGATGTGGCTCAGGGGGGAAATATTTTGCAATTTAATTGTAGTAATTTGGATTTAAGAGATTAAAACTGTTAGGTACAGAAGAACCGAAATTGGTGGGAGTTAAGGGCAATCAGCGCCTTCCTCTGAAAATTCCCCACCTCTGAAAATCAGACCACAAAACAGGTCTGATTGGTTTAGACTGATTTGTCATGATGCAGGAGAAGGCAGGTCTACCAATATCGCATCATATATTGAAGTAACTACATTTGTGCCCTCAGCACTTCCTAAAGCAATCAATCATTTTACAGAGGAGTATGTATTAATAATGTACACTTCTTAGTAATTATATGCTGAATTTTTCTCTTGTTGCTTTCTATGAAGTTCTCCATGATATGGAGAAGGCTGAGGTACTCAATGAATTTTTTGCCTCAATGGCAAGTGCTCCAGCCACACTGCCCAAGTCAGAGAAGGCAATGGCAGAAACAATGAAGATGAGGGACTCTTTATCAAGGTGTATGGTGATAGGACAAGGGATAATAGTTTTAAACTAAAGAGGGTAGATTTAGATTAGATGTCAGGAAGAAATTCTTAATTGTGAGTGTAGTGGGGCACTGGAACACATAAGTAAGATAAGTTGTGGATGCCTCTTTCCTGAAAGTGCTCAAGGTCAAGTGGGATGGGACTTTTAGCAAGCTGGTCTAGTGACAGGTGTCAATGCTCATGGCAGGGGGGATGGAACTGGATGATCCTTCCAAGCAGGTCCCTTTCAAGCCAAACCAGGTAATCAGTGATTCTATAATTCAAATAAATAATAAAATAGTAATTTAAAAATGTTCTGTTCCATGTTTTACTAAAAAAGAAATAAATTATAAATTATGGATATGTAACCAGCTCAAAAGAGTTCACGAGAGATGACTGCAGTTACCCCTCCCAAATTTCTCCTAGGAATGCCTCAGGCACAACTCCTGCCTATTTTTTCTATGTTCCTACAGAAAAAGCCCAGATATGTTTTTGCTCTATTTGATCTAAAGTGTTGAAGAATAATAGAACAGTAGGAAGTAATCTGACATAACTGAGCACTGCAGAGCATTTAAAATACTTTCCTTGGTGGACAGAAAGTGATGTTGTACTGGCAACATCTAAAAGTATGAACAAAGGGCCCACTAAAGAAAAAAAAATAAATTTAAAACAAGGACTTTTTTTT
>JAOEGS010009811.1:62438-77591 GCA_025447755.1 Corythornis vintsioides | reverse complement strand
TTTTTGGGGGGGGTTATAGTTAAGCAAGCTATAGAAGATGAACATTCTCTTAATTACTAGAAGCTTCCATTGAAAAAGAAAACCACCAGGCTCAGTGAGACATAAACATATACAATAGGCTCATCTAAAATCTCCATGAGACTTCCGTTAGTTTGAAATCTCATGGAATCATATAATGTTTAGGGCTGGAAAGACCTCCAAAGGTCGTGGAGTGGTATATTTATTTAGGAAGGAATCTAGATCCAAACCTATGGTTAGATTTTTATGGGATACTAGAATATATATAAAATCTTTCATGGGTTGTATGTAAATACCTCTTGAATCAGTTTTGACAGTAAAAGAGGGAAAATAAATATGCTTATAATTAATTTATTCAGCAGAAATTAATTGCATACCCTTTAAAATATTTAACAATTGTAGTTTTTTAGTTTTGTTCCGAAAAGATTTCTTCTATCAGAACAGGTTTGGTTTGGTTTGGGTTTTTTTCAATAAATAGTTATTACTTCCAAACTGCTTTTATGACAACCTTCCTTGTAAAAGAACTTGAGTAGATACGTCTTTGAACATTTAAATGTAAACATAGAAATCAGGGAATAATTGCCCCAGGAAAATTAGCGAATCTTATTAGTAATTAGATTGTTAGTAAACTTACTTGGTCTAGGATTTCACTTCTATACATTTTTTTGACATCTAAATTTGTAAGTGTACAAATAAAAACTATAGATTTTTATCAGAGAAAAGTATATTCAAGGTTATCTTGAAGGATATGTTTTAATTTCAGGAAATTAAAAATATATTATTATTTTATTTGTAACAATATATGAACATACATCTGACTACTAATCTTTCTAAACACATTATAGAAAATTTAGATATTAAATTAAAATATTAGCAAATCTAAGACAGGCAGAAATGTATGTCTGATTTTAAAGGTGATATCTCACAAGAAAACTGAAACTAAGATTTATGACCATTTTGATTTAAAAATTTCTATTAATACAGAGGAGACACTTGGAAAATGTTAATCTGTTCTGTTGGTTGGGTTTTTTTTTTAAGGGTTTCTATTAATTTTTTTTTTTCTAATAAGAATGGATAGTGCTGTATTCACTAGTATACACTTAGAAGTCTCAGATGAATAGTCATTGCACGTTCTGGCAAATAAATTAACCACATACTAACAAAGACTCTCAACATACTAAAACAAAACCTTTTAAATTTTTGTGGTTTCATTTTCTTGTCAATTTTTAATGCCATTATTCAGTTACTTTTTTCTGTTGTTTATTCATACAAACCATATATTATTTAAACAGGAAAAAAAAAGTATAAAGAAAGAAAAAACCATAAAGGATTAAAGTGGAAATAGGCAAAGAAACAGAACTTTCAAGCTTCTTTGTTTTTCATGCCACTGAGATGCAATTCCACCCCTCATTTGTCTGTTTCTGTTTGAGTCACCTCTAAGATCATTGTCTTGTATTACAGCCTTGAAAAGCATCTCTTGAAGAAAAAATCCTCCTTGTAGGCACACTGAATATTAGATTGCATTTCATTTCCATTATTCTGTATTGTAAGGGACATTTGTATGAAAATATGATTTCTTAGTTTCTGAAAAATTAATATGCTCTGGATGCTTTCTCTCACCTGAAATGATAATCCTTCCTTTATGACATCACTCTTCATTGTTGTGCTATGATTGATGCCACAATTTGAGATTCTGACATCACATGGGAATAAACAGTAGAAACAGAAGTTATAATAGAGAAGAAAACAATTTGTGTTTTCAGCACCTTAGAATATTGTCAATGAAAATATGTAGAGATAAGATTTTGAGCTGAGCCAGGAGAACCTTAAGAAATTACAGAAAAACCTTAGTGCATCTTAATGTACATCTGTAATGTAAATCTGTAAAGAAATTCAATGACTATTCATTAAGTAATGCTCCAAAGTAATATTCCTTGTGTTACTTTACTTCTTCATTTGTTACTTTAGGCATCCCATAGAAAATTCAGTGCAAAGGAACACTTCTAGAGTGACTTGTAACCTCCAGTATAACACACAGAAAACTACTACACACATAATACTCACTGTTTCCTCACAATTAATCACTAAAACCATCATCTTTTATTGCTGTCAGGTTTGAGATCTTAGTCTACACTGTTGTTAGTCAATAAGACATAACAAACAATTATTTGTTCAGGCGCATACAGTAGGGTAGGGTGAGGGCAAGGGTGAGAAGAAATAATTCAGTTGTAGAAAATTATCCAGAACAAGGTGGACTGAAATCCAACCTTAGTTAACCTTGAGTGTCATTTTATGAGGTTTGCTTTATGTGGTTCAGCATATTCGTATTTAAAGAATATAACTATTTTCAAGCCTTGATGCTTATAGTATTAACAAGTATATGTATTTATAACACCTCTTGATAATGCATGTATATTTTTTAAATTTATGTTAATATATATATGTAATATATGTAAATTGTGTATGTATACTCTAAAAATAAATATTTATAAGCATCTTGACATACTGAATGCTTCTTTGTTGTTTATATTATTTTCTTTAAAAATGGACTTTCTTTGCAGTATGATAGAATAGTTCAATTATGTTTAATCCATTAAGAATGGGAATCTTTCCACTGAATAGTCTTTGGTTCTTCAGGAACAAATATGGTTTGAAAAATATTCTTATCTCTGACTTTGTAAATGCTCTAGAAACTTGAATCATTTAAATAATGTGGATCATAAGAACAAAAGAAGAAACTTGGAAACTCAGAGAAAAACTGATATAAGTTTATATTTCCCACTGGAAAGGCCAGTCTACAGAAGGATTGATTCATTTTGAAAAAAAACCCAAAACAACAACAAACCAAACCAAACAAACAAAAAAGGAAAAAACAAACAAGTGGAAAACAAAAAATAGAAATATGTAAGACATCTATGAAAGGAAATTTTTGTTACCATGAATAGAAGTATATCATAAAGCCTCCTTTCTAAATACGAAAATAGCCAGCCATTAATGGTCAGCAAATAATAAATATATTAACAGAGGAGGGCAATGACATTTATTCCATACACACATTTTAGTAGGAGTTTATTTATCAAGAATCAGCAGTTGGAGCAATAAAGATCAGAGACAATAAATGATCAGACACAATAAAGGATCAAAGACAGTAAAGCAAAGCAAAGCAGAAGGTCTTCCTAAAGCCATATGATAATTGTACCAATGTATTTTCACATGTAAACAGAACTTTTACAGAATTACAGTAAATAAACGGACTTCTTACAAACAACAATAAAAACCAAAACCAAAACAAACCTGTAAAAATATCTCGATTTTTAGGAAGTAAATATTAAAGCAACAATAATGTTACATCAATTCACATGTCATTGAGACTCTGAAATACTTTGCAAGCACTAAACACTGATAAAATGGAATTATGGTAAGTATGGTAAGAAGGAAGGAGATTGCATTAAGAAAAAAAAAAAGAGTAATTATTCAAAATAGTTACATAATAAAACACAAGCATGCAATATGTTGTCTTAAGCTGCTTTGTCTCCCTAGGGAAAAGAAAAAAACCCACAAAAATTTTCAACTTCCACGTTTCTTACTGCTCTATATGGTTTGTTTTTAAACAAGGAACTAGTCGTTACTAACATGAAGCTGTATTCAGAACTAAATAGCCAATATTATGTGTACTCACAACAGTAGGTATGGTCATTTTCCAAACCTATTGAAGAATACAGGACATAGTTATACAATAATTTCAGGTGTTAACTGCTGTGTTTTGTTCATAGTGTGTGGATGCAATTTGGTAATACACCACCACCAATGATGATAATTTATGATCTTCCATGGAGAACTGAAATAATAATCTTTCAAGTATCTTTCCACGAAACAAAGGAAAAGAAAAATCTAAATTTCTCAGAAATTATTGTTCTCTATTCTACAGCCTACAGCTGAAAATAAAATCCTTTGCACCTGATGACATTTTAAGAAGGAGGATAGTAAAACTTTTAAGCATACACACATCTTGATATTCCAGTTCTTTTGTAGAAAGAACAATAATTAAAATATTTCATCAGCTTTAAACTAAACTTAGAAGAAGTTAATATTTCATGACAGAACAATAAAAAGCTCTTTGTTGTTTGTTTTTTTGCTAGCAGCCCACGGCTGCTTGTGCTGTTCACTGCATCTCTGAACTACTAGCTCAGCATGTCTATAGTACTACACAGCAGTAATAAGGGTGGAAAGTGGTGGCAATAGAACTGATTGAAAATGAAGCAGGTAATGCCAGATGAACAGCTCGAGGGGGATTTCTGGAAACAGAACCTTGGTAGTGCAGAAAAGGCCAAATCAATTTTTGCCAAATGGTTAGGCTTGTTTTAAACAGGACACTACTATTTTTTAAGCTAGTTAACTGTGACCTGAAATATAATCAATTTTATGCTTACAGTGGGAGCTGTCTGGTTGGATTGCCTGTGTGTGAGTTCTCAACATAATGATAAAATGATAACTGGAAACAGAGTGATTTAAAATTTCATTTGAAACACTGGCTTCACCCTAAAAGGAATTCATTCCTATTTACAGTTATAGGATTGAGAGATTCAACCTTCAAGAAACATTTAACATTCACATTCTAGGATTTCTACTTAATTACCTCCTCTGAAAGCCCATCTCCTCGTGGTAACCACATAAAAATTATATAAACATATAAGACCAACGTAAACCACAAAATACTACCCTCTGTATAAGCACTGCAATGTACAGAGAATACTAGATCAGCAATGTAATGCCACTGTTTCCTATAGAAAGTGTGAGAAAAACATATTTTTCTGTAGTCTAGCTAACTGGTAACCAACC
This sequence comes from Corythornis vintsioides, assembly GCA_025447755.1. NCBI lineage: Eukaryota > Metazoa > Chordata > Aves > Coraciiformes > Alcedinidae > Corythornis > Corythornis vintsioides. Next base: position 72,734 of record JAOEGS010009811.1, on the reverse strand, counting down.
ATGTTACAGGAAAGTACAGCCACTGTGTATACAGTGAGCATATATTATAAGTCAAAGAAGCTAACTCTTGGAGCAAGTCTAAATCCTTGGGACTTTGGACAGTCTCATGTTTAATGCTCCCACAGACCAGATGTTACCTTTTCTTTTATTTGTATTGGAGTAACTCAAATGAAGCCTGAATAGCAGAGTGATAAAATACATACTATTTACTCTAGAGAACTGGAATGATATAGTTTCCTAATTTTCTAAGTAAACTTGTATTAGTCAGCTTTTACAATGTATATAAATAATGCACCCAGAAGACCATTGTGGACTTCAGCCTTTTTGAAGTAATTAGCTTTAAAAAAAACCCACCTTAGTATTTTAACTAATTCATTAGAACTTCTCAGAATAACTCATATAAATATATCCTTCAAATGATCAAACTGTTGAGAATACTTTATCTGAAATGCAAATGCTTATGAAGGATCTTTTTTTTTCCATATGTTTTCTCTCCTGATGTCCCATTTCCTAAGTTAGCCTTTGCTAACTTTACCATTTATTCAATACAGTTGTATGATGGTTTTACTTTGATTTTTCACCATCAAGTAATGGTGAAACCTTCTGTTATTTGATTTTTTTTCATGATACTGATTGTCCTATTGATTCTCTAATGCACTTCTAGAACCCTGTTAGATTTAGTCATCTTCCCTTGTTGAAATGGCTTAAAAGATTGGCAATGCCTTGCATGGGAGGAATCCTTATGTGCCTCACAGAAAGAAATAAATTTTTAAAACTCAAAAATTGTATGTATTATTGGTGTTTAGTTATTGCCCGTCAGAAAACAATTGTTGCTCACCCCAATTTTAGGATTGTATGTCCTCATTCAAAAAGAAATATCTTTTCATACCATAATTTCTCCTTTGTCCTTCATCCTTGAGTGAGAATGAAGAATGAGGTATCTTGGACAATTTATAGCACTACTGTTAAATCAGGGTTAATGTATTAATTATGTGTGTGTCTAAGCTTCTGGGAATCAAAGGCTGCTTCTTAAAAACTGAGGAATTAAGTACCCACTTTATGGATGTAACTGAGCATGATTACTATTATATACAGTTTGACGGATAATCAGTTCTGATCTTACTGCAGCTTCACTGAAGTCACTGTTTTCTTTTTCAGTCATACTTATGACACTAATGATATCTTTCATCACATGGGAGCTTCATTAAAAAGAACAAGACTATTCTGTTTTCCAACAGAATTGAAGAAATAATATTTGTAAGAAAGAATAATAAAATAATTAGAGCATGGAACACTTTTTATTTAGGCTCTTTTTATTTAAGAATGTGTAAATGATGACTGTTATTCAAAATAACTGATTTACAATAGAAGAAAAAAGATGTATAAGCTATGAAGTTAGCTAATTTAATGATTACATATTGAAAGATGGAAGGAAGTTACTTGAAACCAACAACTTCATTTTACATCATTGACTGTTTCTGTTTTATAGACTTCAAATCATTGTAGGCATGTCATAGTTTTCATTGTTGCAACAACAGCTTGAGATAAAAAGAATAAGAAACACCCCACAAAACAGGAAATCTAACACTTAGACAACTGGTTTGATACATGCAACTCTTGAGGACCTGGATAGCAATGTACTTCGATAGTACTCTAATGACCAATTGGAACCTTTAGAACCTTTCAGTTTTGCCAAATGTTTTTCAGGCTTTTTGCAAAATTATTTGTTGCATTTTGTTGAAATCACTGCACTATATTCCTGCCTACATCATCTAAATAACCTGATGCTATTATAGTTTATGTAGATTGCTTTCATGACACCACATTATCGTTTGTTTGGTGTTTTGTTTTTGTTTTTGTTTTTTTTTGGTTTTTTTTTTTTTCTGTAATGTGGAATCTAACTGCTGCTGATGCTAAACTGGGGGGAGTGACTGATACACTGGAAGGCTGTGCTGCCATCCAGCTGCCATCCAAAGAGATCTGGACAGAATGGAGAGACGGGCAAAAGCAAACCTAATGAAATTCAACAAGGATAGAGTCCTACACCTGGGGAGGAGCAACAATGTATAATGGTACAGGTTGGGGGTAGACCTGCTGGAAAGCAGCTCCAAGGAGAAGGACTTTGGTGTCCTGGTGGATAAGAACAGGACACTTTCATCGACCTGCCTGGATCTGTTCCTGTGTGGCCTGCCCTGGGTGTTCCAGCTCTGGAAAGGAGGTTGGATTCAATGATCTCTAGAGGCCCTTCCAACACCTAGCATTCTATAATTCAATGATTCTACTTAACATATGAGCAAAATACCCTGTTGTACTCAGTTTTTACTAGTTGTCTGTGATTTCATATACCCACTAGTTCTATATTCTATATAATAACAGCAAAACACCAATTCACAGATATTCACAATAATTTTTCCAAAAATTTTTTTCCAATAATTTTTCACTGTCATCATCTCTGGTTTAGATAATTCTGTTGGACTGTGTAGGTATGTCATCAGAAAAGATAAACCACATGGTACCAAAAACTTGAGGCTGATCTAGACACATTTATTGTATTCAGTGATGAAGATTAGCTACTTTAATTTAAAGATTAGCTGACAAGTGTGTACTATCAAATTTCACTACTTTCTAATGGTCTGTGAATGAGCTCTCTTTTATCCATATTTCTTTCTTTCTTATAATTCCTTTTATTCTCTCTTTACTTCCTTTGTATCCTATTTCAGTGTCTTTTTCTTTTGTTCTTCCCATTTAGATGTTTCTGCCTGCCTCTGTCTTTCATCCCCAAAATTATTTTTTTTTTAATCTGTAAAAATGTATTTTTTTAAAACCTAAGATTGGCACAATTCATACCAACCATGTCTTCTATTTATCTTCTTGAAAATTATTCTTTTTATCTTATCTTTCCTTGTCTCTTCAGATCCTGAACTTTTTGGAATAGGGCCCATCTTTTACACAGTAAGATATTACAGAGTGGTGCATTGATCCCAGCTGGAGTCTTTAGACACTAAAGAAATACAAATAATTACAAAGCATTGCCATATGCCTAATCTCCAGCAGCTGGGAGCTCTGCAACAAGAGCATAATGTTCCCTCTCTCCTGCTTGCCACCTCTCCAAGCCTGCTGGCCAGTCTTCAGTGGGGCATAATGTTTCTGGACTCTGCTGCTCCTCCTATGCCAGCAGTAGCTGTCAGGCAGTTTCCACAAGCTTTAAAGAACAGCTGGGGAAGGGATGCAGACCTACACAACCCCTGGGTCTGCAGGTTTCCCAAGCACAGTTCATCTGTGCAGGATTGTTAAATACAACTAGGAAAGTGATTTTTCCTTGTCAGCATTATCAGTCTATGAGGCATTGACAATCACTCCATCTGACTGTGAAATTAAATGTAGCCTAGACAACCTTAATTTTTTGGCTCCTTAGCTGTAGTTGTTGAATATTTTATTATTGGTAAAGTATATACTACACATAACCTTCACTCCTGACTTAAAGATGCTACGATATGTTTAATTTTTTACTTAGGTTTTAGGAGTCGTAAGCTGAAAAGCATTTTAACACATCGTTTCAGGTTAATTATTTGAATGCTATCACTTTCACCCCTTCACATGAATGACCTGAAAATAAAGACCAACTCATTAAACTATAGACAGTGAATCAAAAGAACTGAGATGTTTTTGTCTGAAGAGCTAAGCAGTAGTCTGCTGCAATTGTAGAGCCTTCATGGACTATAGCATTTTACTTCAGATGTGAAAATACTAGAATATCAACATCTTTCCAGATATGTTTAATTTTCTGTGATATAGACATTAAGTGCTTAACATGTTTATCTAATATGTTTGAGGTGTAACCCAATACAAACACAAAAGGAAAATAAATGCATGACAGAAAATGGTGATATAATAATGTATGTATGTCTGCGGAGATTTTAGGTATCATGTTGCTAATAGAACTATTTAAATTATATCTCTAATATTTATCTATGGTAGCAATAAAAGATGATCATTACTTATAAATGGAAGTGTAACCCATAATAATGAACAAACAAATTACATATTAATGAAGTATAATTTAACCTGATTAATATTAGACAGACATAGCTTATGAAAAAATCCCAGATCTAGACAACAACTTCACAGCCATAGAAGTCTTAGCTAAGATTTTGTACTTTTTTGCATTAATTTAGTTTCCAGTCATTTATAAATGTAACATATACTAAGAACTGCTTTTTACTGGAAAAATAAAAGGCAAAAAAAGCAGAAATATGATCCCAAATGAATATATGGGTCTATATTTTATTGGATACCAGATACCACCAGGTAGATTTTTCTGTTCCCAGAAGCCCTTTAGATTTCACTGGGGAGCTATTATTAACAACAGAACCCTTGAGGTTTGAACTCAGGTATTAAAAATCAGTAGTCTTTTATAGAAATGTTACCCAGCTTCCTTGGAAAATAAATGCTGCTCTCTTTCCCAGGAGTTTTAAACCTCATCCAGAAAATCATACTTCCCTTTTTCCACAGTTATCTGTCACTTATTATTTATCCTTTTAAAGAGAGACTGACTTTCCTCATTTTAACTTTATGGATTTATGTTATATATTGTACTATGATGTTATATATTAGCATCACAGAATGTATTGGGTTGGAAGGGACCTTCTAAAGGTCATCTAGTCCAATCCCCCTGCAATAAGCAGGGACATTTCTAATTAGGTCAGGCTGCCCAGATCCTTGTCAAGCTTGGCCTTGATGTCTCCAGGGATAGGGCCTCCACTACCTTTATAGGCAACCCATTTCAGGGATCTATCACCCTCATATTAGAAAACTTTTTCCTACTATCTAACCTAAATCTACCCTTTTCTAGCTTAAATACTTTATCCCTTGTCCTGACGATGTAAACCCTTGTGAATAGACCCTCCCCCTTCAGGTACTGGAAGGTGACTATAAGGTCCCCTCAGAGCCTCCTCTTCTTCAGGTTGAGTAACCCCAACTCTCTCAGCCTGTCCTCATAGGAAAGCTGCTCCAGCCCTTGTAATCATTTTTGTAGCTCTCCTCTGGACACATTCCAACATATCCATGTCCTTTTTTGTGTTGGAGGCTCCAGAGCTGGACACAGAACTGCAGGTGAGGTCTCACTAGGGCAGAGCAGAGGGGCAGAATCACCTCTCTTGATCTTCTGGCCATGCTTCTTTTGATGCAGCCCAGGATTCGATTAGCCTTTCTGGGCTGCCATTGCACATTGGTGGCTCATGGCCAGCTTTTTAATTTACCAAGTCTTTTTCCAAAGAACTGCTCTCTAGCATGTCCTCTCCCATTCTATACTTTGAAAACGCTGTATTACATGTTTGAAATGACTGATTTATATGTGTGCTATATAGCCTGAGGTTGATGTCCGTGTCTATAATATGATTGCCATGTATTTCGTTATGCTTAGAATTAAGTTATTCAATAAACAAAAGTGAAACTGTGACTCTATATGTTTTCCTATCAAAAGCTTCAGAAGAAACTTAACTGCTTTTAAGAAATGTCTAAACAATTAAGATAAGCAAAAGAGTTCTCTAAAATTATCTTAAAAATAATTATATGGAGAGGTGGAAAAAATATCAATATATTCTTATTGGGAAAAATGATAAGTCGATAATAAGTTGATTATATAGCCATGCACCATTGTTTACCTTTTTTTTTCTTTTTATGTTAAAACAAGAAATATCTATATTCTTGTCACCATAGACCACTTGTAACAGATTCTTAAGACAAAAATCAATCCGAGTTCACTGTGATCTGTAACATTGGGATAATGATGACATAAGCTATTATTATTTCTTAAAAATATATTAGTTATTATATTTTCATATGACACACCACTAATTAACTATGATATCATGTGATATCATGTAATGTCACTAATGCTTTAGCACAGATGTTTTTATTGTTTATATATATTATTATTTTATAAATAATAAAAATGTATTATTTAGCATAGACTAAACTTGGGAGAACTGCGGAATTCCAACCCAAGATTACGAAAGTACAGGACTGGAGTCAAAGCCTCAAAAAAAGAAAGATAAGTGACTAGGACAAATGTCATTGTGATGGGGAAACTGAAGAATGAGTATGCAATACAACCACATAAACAGGGTCATTAAAATATTCCTATATTGTCATGTTAAATATTTTAAGCTTTTTGTGTTTCTGTTTTGTTTCATGAATTCTCTGTTCCTTTTTAGTCACATAACAGTTATATTCAAGTCCTAATACTGAAGAAATTTATTTTAATATAAATATACATATTGTCATGTAAATTTATCTCAGGGAAATAGCAACTTTTCATTAGATCAAACACATAAAAACACTGTCAGAAACTCATAACCTGTTCTAAATAAGGTTCTGTCTTTTGTTTTCTTAACATGCTCAATTGCAGACATTTGGGGTTGATATTTTGTTTCATATTTTTTAGATTCTGTTTCGCGAGCGCGGAGCGAACACTCGGCGAGTGCGCGGCACCCAGACACAGCAGCTCGCGCGCGAGGGCGCTCCCTCGCCGAGGGACCAGCTCCAGCCTGGCAAATCCGCGCTGGTGGGTAACAGCGACAAAGAGGATCGGCAAAGGACTCATGGCTCTTTTGGAAGCTGCGAGAGAGGCTCGGCTGTGCCGGGGGCGGGCGGCTGTTGGGCGGCCGCTGAGGCGGCCCGGGCGGAGCATCATCACCGGCGGCCGACCCCCCGTCGAACGCTGCTCTGGAGAGCGCGAGCGGCCGGGAGCGCGGCGCGGCAGCCAGCGCTTGGCGCGGCGCGGTTGGCGGCGCGAGGGCCGGGCGCTGTGGCGCTGTGGCGGTCGGGGCGGCATCGCAGCGGCTTCTCAGTTCCGGGGGGGGGGGGGAGGTGGAAGGATCCACCCCAGCAGAACTGGTACCAAAGGAGACCTCAACTCAGGCAGCAGATTCAGGGATCGCCCAAACCCTGTTCCTGTGGAAAAGGGAGTCCCTGCACAGGGTGTACACAGGCTGGTGACCTGTTGGGTCGGGTGGCAGTTACAAGAAACTTGAAAGGCTGCACAATGTCGGTAGAGCTGAGATGGAGACAGGGAGTTTTACAAGCACGTTCTTGCCGAGGACACCACTGTGAATGAGGCACCGTGGACACTGGTGACCCATAAAAGCAGGACTCCTTTTCAGTCGCCACCTTCCACAGTTACAACCACAAACAGATAAGAGATTTGAACAGCCACAGACAGCCATGAACAAGGGCTGCAGGAAGAAGCTGTAAAAGCAACGCGCTGTAAACAAGTAACACTGAAAGAAGCAGTATTTGTGGTGGGATACTCTCTGTTAAAGGGCACTGAGGCATCATCTGCTGACCCAGAAGAGTCATGAGGGGTCTGCTACCTCCCAGGAGCTCAGGTCAGAGACATTACTGAAAGGTTGACACAACTGTTCCTGTGTAGCATACCCTGGGTGTTTCTGCATTGGCAAGGGGTTGGACTTGATGATCTCCAGAGGTCCCTTCCAACCACTACCATTCTATGATTAACAGGTTACCCAGAGAGGTTGTGGAGATTTAGAGACTTTCAAGACCCACCTGGATCCGTTCTATGAACTGATCAAAAGGACGGACTACTATTCTCTGTTACTGTTGCCTTTGGGCATGAATGACACAGTAAACCAGAAGCTGAGCAGAAGAATCAAGGAGGACTATAAAGCCCTAGGCATACAGGTAAAAATATTTGGTGCATACATTCTCTTTTCCTCAGTCTTACTGGTTGAATGAAAGGGGGTATCCAGAAATAGATACGTAAAGCACATGAACTTCTGGCTATGTGGCTTGTGCTCTTGAGAGGGCTTTGGTTTTTATGACAATGGGACATTGTTCAATGAGTGTAACATATTAGAGAGGGATGGGATACACATCTTGAAAAGGCAAGAAAATTTCTGGTGACAGTCTAGCCAACACAGTGAAATGAGCTTTGAACTGAAGGATCTGGGGAGTGGGATCCAAAATGGAAATACTCATTTCAATGCATGCACCACATAAGCCATGTTGACCATGCTTACCAAGTAGGATGGAGATGGACTCTTTTGAGTGGTGCCCAGTGACAAGAGGCAATGGGCACAGGCTGGAACACAGGATTTTCCATCTTAATATGAAGTAAAAATTTACTGTGAGGGTGATGGAGCACTGGAACAGTCTGCCCAAGGAGGTGGTGGAATCTCCTTCTCTGAGATTCACAAGCCTGCCTGGGTACAATCCTGTGTAATGTGCTCTAGGCAAAGCTACTTTGATGGGGAGCTTCCAACTCTGTCCTTCTGTGATTTTGTCCCACATTTGTAGGACTTTGTAGTAAAAAAACCCCTCAAACCCTAATCCAGCAAACCAAAAAACACCCAACCTACTAACCAGCCAAGACCACCTCAGAAAGACATCAGAACTAATATCATGTGATACAAAAAAGCACTGTCTGTATCTAGGAAGAAACCCCGTCTCCTGCACTGTCACCTAGACTTTCTCCATCATGGTCTATCTGCAAAAGCTTGGGCTCTAGGACTCAGAGTGTCAACCTTTTTCCTAGATGTCTTCCTCATTGCTGGCTCGTTCTTTTTTATTCCTCTTCCTTGTACTTTTTTTTGCCTATGATTCCTGCTTTGATTAATTCAAGAGCAGTGTAGGTGACTTCTCTGGGATGTGCCACTAACGCTTCTATGAACATTCCTCTGTCATTACACATTCCTTGAAGAAACCTTTGCAGATTTTAGTTCCATCTAGATCCCTCTCTTTCTCATGCAGTAAGTACAGATTCTTAAAATCTATGGCTTCCATGGTTTACACAGTCCTACATATTGCACATCATGTTACAGACATAGTTCCTGAAACCCATTTTCAGTGAATTATCAGTTTTGTAATGAAGCCCACACACAACATATTTGGACAAAATGATAACAAAGCACAGGCACTGGACCTGTTCCATTGATCTTTCTCCCAAACTGGCTTAACTCCAGCTCTCCATCACTGCTATGATCAGTTTTAGGGGTATAATTGTAGTTTTGAAAATGTAATTTGAAAATTTGTGTCCAAATGCTGAGCCAAAAAGGACCTAAATAGCAGGTACTGTGGAATAGAAACTACCTATAAACAGATACTTGGAAAAGCTGAGGGAAGATTTTTCAAAGCATACAGCACATTTCTTCAGTGTTTCGTAACTTCTCAGAAATATCTCCCCCTTCTCTCAACCTACATGCATAAAATACAGGTATAATTTACAAAATGAAAGTTTAAATATATTTTGTTTTTATAAATAATTCTTTTTACATAATCTGTCAAAGCAGAAGAATGACAACTGCAAAATTAATTTCTCTTGCCTCTAGATGGCCTGTGATTAGTATGTGTACATCATCAAAGCAACATGGCTCTTAAGAGATATTAACAGAGTATATTATCAAAATTATATTGCTTAGAAGATGTATTTCTCAACTATAAGGCCATCTGGTAATAAAGGATATATTAAGGTATTTAATTTATTCATTTTTTTTAATGTTTCAGTCATCTGAGGTATTCAAATATGCAGTTGTTGTTGAGAATACTGGTAGATCTACACAAAACTGCACTAATATGTTTCAATATATAACTTATTTTTTCAATGTATTTTTGTAATTATTAACCTTTTTTCCCCATTCTGCACTTGTTTAGAGAGTTTAGAAATATGTGAATCAATTGGATCATATTCTTCCTCATATATAATAAATGTGTTTTGGAGTTAATGGTGTCAAATATTAACCATGATCCCAATGCAAACCTTTGTTCAGCCAACTGTTCATGAAGTTTCACACCATACTACATTATTACAAGACATTACTTTTAGTAATAGTGACATTTGACAAAGTGATTCCACCACAAAATGCATTATTGATTAGGATATAGTGAATAATTTGTAACAATGGATTTATTCAACATATTTAGCCTATTGTCTGTATGTGGAATATCTTCCAAGAAAGAAATAAACAGGCAGAATATCCTTAAATATATTTAGAAACATTCAAATGATCTATTTTCAGGCATTTTTGGTTTTGTTTTTCATTTGTATGGTTCTCTGGAGCTTGCATTCTCATGGACCATTTATTATGAGCATGTATAACACTAACTTACTGGTTATTTATTTCTAAAGTGTCAGCTGTAGAATTTTTCTTTCTTCTTCTTTTTTTTTTTTTTTTTTTTTTTTTTTTTTCTTACAAAAATGCAGGAAAAATTTTTTAGGACTATTAATGCTTTTTCAATTATTTGTTTAAAACCTTTGTTTTTCAAAATTTCTCTTTTTTT
>JAOEGS010009811.1:37907-62428 GCA_025447755.1 Corythornis vintsioides | reverse complement strand
CGGTACGTGTCTCTATAGCGCCGCTATGGTTCTTTTCTATCGCCTATACTAAGAGGGGAAGAAGACAAATGCAGGAAAAATTTTCTAGGACTGATAAAGCTTTTGCAACTATTTGTCTAAAACCCTGGCTTTGCAAATGTTCACTTGCATCTTTGAAATTTACTTTCCGGTAATGCTCTTGCCAGTAAAACTCAATCCTTCAAACATTCCTGCAGAAAGATCACCAAAGGGTTGCACGTATTGTCAAAGCAAATTCAATCAAATGTTGGTTGGAAATCTTGCACTGTATTTGCTCAGCTGTGTTAAAGGAACAACTCATTCAAGTTGGTCCTAAGGCATGCCCTAAGAAAATGTAAGATTGGAGAAGTGTTTTTTATGTATCTTTTTTATATCTGAAGACTGTATATTTTATATTTGTATATTTGTGATTTAACACAAAGTTTTATAAATCTGTGCTTCAAAGTTACTTTCTGTAGAGCCAAACCATGTCATAGATCTCTGGGGTTAACTTTTTGAAATATTTGCTTAATAGCCCCACAAATAATTTAGTGACAAAGTGTTATCTGGAGTATTCTGAAGCCCCCTTTATTTATTTTTTCCTAGTGGAAATAATGTCCAGTCTGTAATACTTGTTTGATTTGCTAATTGCCAGTCCATTCTTCTTGGTAGTCTTTTATTTCTACACTGCAGTTCTGTAAGTCTCGATCTTTGGCTCAGACACTGTTTAGAAAATCTTGGCCCCAGTAAAACAAAGATGAGAGCACAGTGAAACTACAATAAATTATAGCAAACATGTCAGTCTGCATATTCAGTGAGTGACTTCAAGGTGAAAAGCAGTGTGATGTAATTAGGTAGAAACTAGTAGTTTAGCAAACAAATATTTTTTACAAGGTGAATAATTTAATTTATGTACCATAATTTAAATGCATAGATACCATAGTCCATTTGACATCTAATTATGAGAGGAAAGGCAGAAAACTTACCATATAGTTAAGCATGTTTCAAAACATGTGTTCAGTGAAATTGAGATAAGAGTGTTCATGGAAGACTTGCACCTCTCCAGAGTAGCATAACAAAATTGGTTAGTTGTGTCAATGATTTAGAGAAGTGCTTATTCCATTAATAAGAATACTTTTCCTTTTTTTTTTTTTTTTTGAACATTGTGAAATATATAAAGATAAAATAACATCAATTTATATAGTTATATTTTAAAAAGAGTGAGAACTTAAAAATATCATTTATTTTCAACTTTTTTAGGGTAACTACAGAAAATATAAATATTCCCCAGTGGTCATGTGTATCTGCATTAGGTGTTACAGAAATTGTTGGGGATTCCTACTTCAACAAATTTGTGCCATGGTGATTTTTCTTGAATGTTAATAGGGAGAAGAGATATGTGACAATGCTGCTATTTTTCCCTTCTGAAGCATGTAAACATAGCTAGTATTGAAGCAGTAAACTCACATTGTTTATCTAAAGTCTGAAAGATTCAGAGGACATGCTAATAAAAGCTGAATAGTGAAATATCATGACAGGAAAATTCTCAAGAATTTAATAAACTGCAGAAACTTAAAGAGTTGGATAAATATTTATAAAGTACAAAGTTGAAAACTGCAGTCACTGAAATTCAGCAGAAATTTGCTGTCACTATTTTTCATGATAAGCCTTTATACATTCAGAGTGCTTCTCAAACTTGAGATCTAAACAATAAAAGATCTTTTCTTCCCTCTACAAAGGGATTTTTTCTTACCACCTTAGAGGAAGAAATACCAGTTAAAATACTTCAAAATATTTTTTTTTCCTTCAATATCTATCAATTTATATAGCCACACTCCTTTGTAATGTATGTTTCTATTATTACATGGCAAAAATGTCTTTATATCCAAGATGAAATATAGAAAACATTAGAAAGGAGTAATAATTTATTTAAAAATAAAATAATTCTGAAAAGAAATGTAGTGATTCTGAAAGTAATATTGTGGATCTACATGCATGAGTCTGTTTTTTGGATTGGACCTTAACCTATAAGAAAATGGACACTTTTATTCTGAAAAATTCTGTCTGGGAACTAAATCCAGAATGAGGCCATTCCTTATAATACTTACTGATGTGCTATGTTGCAGTGATGTGCAATAAAGAAACTGGGATTTGGAACTCTCTGCATGTTTCAGCATGATGTAAAATACTATCTGCTAGTTCATCTGTAATAGACATCTGCACAGTATGTCAAAGAAGAGGTGAAGACAAATAAGTCTTTTAGAAATCTTCATGATCTCTTGGTAATTTTAGGGCCATTACATCTTCTAGTGAAGTTTAGCACAGCCTTAAGGAAGCCTTAAAATCTGCTAGTAGGTAAATACCTCCAGGGGCCATGATGCTAAAGTGTAGAACAGTCAATCCATGTCTTTGGCTCTTGACATGCAGGAAGAAAGTTGAAAAGGGTCAGAGGATACCAAAGATCAAAGAGGAAACACAAGCATCAAATTCTCAATCTGTATCAGAAGGGGGAGTACTGAAAGTTATCAGTCCTGACAGAAAGCTAATGAGAGAAAGAGAGCAACTAAGGAAGAACGCAATATCATTAAGAAGCTAAATGTGTTAGTCTTTACAACATACTGTGTTTAAGGAGTTCCTTGCCCTGGACTTCTTCAGAATAAGCTGAGGGAAGAGGTTGTCAGCTGCTAAAAATATTGAATTTCATACTAAAATCAGCTAATATCCTAAAGAAGTGAAGTAAATCCTGTAACTCCATTAAAAAATGTTATTAAGGATGATCCAGTCAGCTACAGATCATTAATCCCTACTTATATACCTGGTGAAATTGTTTGAAATTATCTTTGTAGAAGTCATATTATAAGAAAATGTGCAAAGTCATTATACTGATATTTGTTCTTCACAAGAGGAAAATTGTGCTTCAGTAAGTTGTGTTTCAAGGATTGACTGCTTAATAATGTTACTCTGTTGTTTGGACTTTGCAGTCTGATAATAATCTTTTCATTAAAAAAAAAAAAAAAAAAAAAGCAAACCCAACAGAAAACCAAAATACCCACAGAATTAGAAGACCCGAAGGAAAATGTTAAGACAAAGAGGGCAAATGGAAGTACTATTTTATCAAGTACCTCTGCAGTTAGACCTTTCACACAGGACATGGCAGGCTAAGGCTGCAGGAGAGATCAACATGCATGATTTCCAAATCTAGTGAAAATTCTCTAACCACTAAAGCATGAAAAGATTTTCTGTTAATCTATGTCTCAGAGGGCAGATTTGTGTTTTACACAAAGCTGAACTTTCACAGGAAGGTTTAAGGGAGGCTCACTTCAAAAAATCTGATTCTTCTTGAAAGAAGACTTCCTTGGGTTAATTTTCTAATGAAACATAGTTGTTTGGGAAATAGTAGATAGCCAAAATATGGACATCTGATGCAAAATTAATGCAGGTATCCTACAACACACTGACATTACTCTCTATGAACATTCAACTTTCTTCTCAGCTTTCTAGCCCTTAGAATATCCAACCAAAGTGATATACTGGTTTGCTGATTACTTATCTGCTTTTACTTTTTTTTTTTTTATATGAAAGTTATTGCAAAAGAAAATTTGTTTTGTTAAGCAGAAATCAGGAGTCAAAATTTTCATTACTGCTAACATCACATGAATTGTCCATCCCACCTTCATTAATAAAGGTGAAGACTAGAAAAAATATATTCCAGGGTAAGAGTCATCTTCAGTGTGCCATTTAGTGTATTACTTCTAATCTATATTTACCTAACATCTGTTTGTGATATTGACTATTATATTAGAGTGAAATTCTCACTGACAAGACAAATAACTTCTGACAAATTTAAGTAATATTTATTACATTATCACACTTCTGGTTTTATTGCCACTTAGCACAGAACTGCACTGCTAACCAATATTAGTTCTACAAAAGTTCAGACTTCCTGCTTAAGAGAAATATCAAACCTTTAGCTTTCTTTTTTAATCAGCAAAAATTTATATCAGCACTCATTCTAAAAGATTAATTAAAATCACACATTATTTTTCTACACATGAACAGTTCTGGGACCTAAAGGTTAACTTTTGTTCAAAATGTAGTAACCATCCTTCATTTTGATCTTCTTTTGTCCAACCAGTTCACCTTATTTAATGCAAATATTGATCTAACACTATCAGTCAGTAACAAATTTAAAGTTTTGGGGCAAAATCTTCTTTATTTCTGACTGGGTCATTTATTTTTTGAAAAAGTACCTACAAAAGGTACAGCATACACACTAGCTGAAAGGAAAGGAGAGAACTGAAAACTTTTAATAGGAATCCAAACCTTCTGTTGAGAGGCTGGCTAGGTCACCTCCCTTAACAAGACAGATAGGAAGTATTCATTTCTTTTAAACTGACATTGGCAAGGACAAAATGTGAAATAGTTTTATTAAAAGAAAGGACTTGAACTCCCACAAAAGGAGTCATTAAAAACAAGACTGTGATACAAAGGACAGTAGTTAAATACAGTGCAACTAGCATAATTCATTGCAGAACTGTACCAACTACTTAGATCTATTATGTTATTTCCTATAATTAAATTACAAGACTCTTCTGGTAAATATTATGTTTATAGTGTCTTGAACCATTATACCTGACTGCTCTAATGGTATTTACAAGTGTAAGAGGCTTTGATTTTTATAACTTAAATAACAGACATTCTTATCCATCTAAAGGTTTCAGAAAACTTAAAGTTTCTGTAATGGTGGCAGCTTCACAAGTAATGAGATATTTCTTCATCTATTTCACAGGTTTTTAGTGGAACCCCTTTAGAATAAAATCAGAGATCTAGGAATATTGTTTATTTGTTACAAAGGATCTCGACCATTCCCCAACGTTGCAGTGTTTCCATCATTCCAGTATAAACATGCAAAAATCCTGATACAACTAGTGAGATAACTTTGGACTTTCATTTAGGAGATAATGCAGTTCTCTATCCCAGCTCCATCAGATCCAAGTGTCTTTTGATTTTACAGGAATGTTACTAAAGTCAGCAAGTAGGTTAAGGACAACCTATTAATATTCTTAACAGATAAAAATCAGGTAAATTTACATTTCCTATTCTCTAAAATTTCACTAAAGCAATTTCTTGTTCTGTTTCTGTCACATTTGTCATGAATCCTGGGTAGTATTGTTATCCAACATATAACAAGAACTTAAGAAAGAACTGTTCCTTTGGGCACTTCAATATATTTTATCTGGAGTCACTCAAATGTCACTCAGAAATTACAAAGCTGACAAGCATATGTGAACTCACAGACCACAGAGATTCTCTGTTATAAATTATATTTTCATTTGTCTTCATGATGTTCATGAGGATTTCTTTAGAACTTTTTGGAAAATATTTTTTCAGCCATCATGTGGAGACAATGGAACAGAAAAACAAAGTAGAGGGCACAGACTGGAATGCATAATAGAAATTCAGGTAAACAGAAAACTCCAAGGAGAAAAGTCCAGATCTTTTCTTTAAAACTCAACCAGCTAAGCCACTAACTGCCATGGCAACTGCAAACTCTTAAGATCATCATCTTCAATAAAACTGCCCCACTGTTTTAGTATTTCTCTGTTTTTTTTCCTATCAATGAAGATAAGATTTTACCACTGAATTGCCTGGGGAACTTTCCTAAACCAATACAGATATCAGAGCGAAATACATTTATATTTATCTCACAGTTTTCTTTCCTTTTTTCATAGCAGCTAATACCATGGAAATTCTTTAGAGCAAGGACTTAGGCAGGCAGTAGAGATTTCTAGGTTGAGAAGCCTTGTTTTCATGTCAAAGTGAGCTTCAAAGGATCTGAAATAGAAAACTTGTAGAATAGCTCCAAAGCCATAGCAACACATTTTAATATATTCATATTGCAGATGCATAAGTTAGCTGTTTCAATCATTTTTGGTGCACAGTGTACTGAAAGGTGACCATGTGCCTGCTGTTACTTGCAACTCTGGTGTCTCCATCCACTGAAGAGTGTAACAAAACTGAGACAGAAAGTCAAAGGAATTATCAAAGCTAGTAGTACTTCTGTCGAATGGGATATTAGATTAGGAATCTTTAGCTTAGAGAAAAAGTACCTGAAGGGATATGTTTTGATGTGTAAAATTATAAAAGCCATGAATAAGGAGGCTAGGGAGCAATTAGGCACTATTTTTATAAAACAAGAACAAGGGTCACTAAATGAAATTATCATCCAGAAAATTTTCAACAAACAAAGGGAAGTGCTTTTTCACACAGTGTGTAATTAAATTGTAGAACTCATTGCCACAGGATGTTGTGAAGGCCAAAGATATAAATTGATTCCAAAAGTGCTTAGAAATATGAAAGGAGGTCCATCAAAGACCATAAAAAAAAAAAAAAAAAAAAAAAATAAAAAAGATACTCTGTATGGCTCTGAAAATGCTTCCACACTGCAGTGCCAGACACTATCATTCTGTATCTGCCCCAGTCATGTATTCCTCTTTTCCCAGACAACTGCCACTGGTATCTGTCAAGGACAGGGGAAAGTAGTAATTTCTTTTTCTTGAATAGGTAGGTTTTTCTGGACATGTCTGCCTGGAAACACTTAGGTGGAGGAATTATCGATGCCAAATTATGCCTTCTTACCTTTGGAGGTCCACACCACGGGATCCATCTGGCCTCTGTCAGATACGAGAACCTGGAATACAGTGCTGGTCTCATGCAGTATGGTCATTCCACTGCAGTGGTAACAGAACAAACTAAGCAGATGATGCCTGCCCAGAACTTTTGGCCAGATTTTCTTGCCAACACTGACTGCACTCAGGACAATTATAGTCACAATGTTAATATGACTGAGCAGTACAAAACTTATTCATGTCTAAATGATCAGCAGCTTCTGATGATAATCTAAAAGCTTATCACATAGAACATTTCTGAAAGCTTTTTCAACAACAAGAAAGTGAAGGACTTAACTGAGTATTTAACCACAAATAAGTTCTTTGAAGTATTCATATTAGAATCAAAATCTATTGTAGTGCAATGGAGTCTTTCAGCCTTCTTCAGCAGACTTTGGGCAAAGACAGAAGCACTGACAAGCATTATTGAAATTTAAACAGCCACTTCATGATCAGTTAGAGTTGCTTTTGTCATCTGAAAAAAAAATTATTTCTTTATATATTAGGTCTCAGTACCAACACACCTCTTCTGAATTGATTTATATGTTTAAGATGCACCATAAACTCTAGAATTAAGACCCTTTAAACTTTTTATTTATTTAATGAGACAGAGCAAGACTGTTTGCTCCTTAAAAACCCTTTCTGTGCTTTACATTGTCCAAGGATTTGATAACAACCTGGTATATCAGCAAAATGTAAAAATGGTTCACTAACTTCTTAAAATGGGATTTTTCATCTTGAACTGTAGTCTTCATAGGTTTGAGTAGACATATGCAGAGCTCTCTCACATGACTGTTTTCTCCTGACTAATCCTTTGTTATTCCAAATATAACGTAGAACTCTTGACTACCGATATAGAACTAAGTGTATAACTGTCCTTTCAGGGTGTGTCAGGTGGACAAGGTCATTAGGTAAATTAATCACAAGACTGCTAGTTGAACCCAGAGCTAATGCTTTAGCAGGTTCCCATTTGTTGATACAAAATTCTTCTGATTTCAAAGCAGTTGACTGGTGTACCAAATAATTTCCTAACAATCTAATCTTCAAAATTATCTATTAGTTGGCCTCTTTTTTTTTGTTACTGGGCTCTCAAACAGGCAAAGTATATTTTAGAAGAAACACCAGAGAAGGCAATCACAATTTGTTGTTTATGAATGTCATGATTTAGGGTCAGGGTGGCCCCTTAGAGCTTCATAAGCTAAAACACTTAGATGAGTTATTAGGTACTGTCTAATTTAATCTACTGTTGTACATGGGAGAATATTTTATAGCTATAGTAGTTGAGAAGTGTCTGATGAGCTTGATCGATGTTGTCTTTTAAAGTTGTTATCAAAGATATTAGATAAAAATAACCCCTGAATTGATTCAGAATAACGATTATTCCTGCCCGTTGATTTGTGTGATTTTTGACTCTACTTTACTAAGAATCATTACAAAAACTTAACCATTGAAAGCAAAATAATGAATTAGCCTACTCTTCAAGAATGCATATCAGGCTCTTTGCTGATTTCCTCAGCTGATGTCTTTGTGCAGATTTTTTTTACATTTTCTGTCTTTCCTCATAAGGCATTTTCATCTGTGTTAAAAGAATCTGAAATACAGTGAGTAGCTTCATGGGTAAGAGATGGGCTTTGACAAGGATAGCCATACAATTTCTCCACTTTTTTCCTGAGGAAGCATTAGGACAAGTAAGCTTTATAGAATTAGAGAACATCCCACAACATACTTAGTTAATGTGACATTATTAATTTTAATTTCTTAAAGAAATCTATGCCACAAAAAAATCTGCAATAGAAAAGACAGAGCTTAATGGCTAAAATATTAATGTAGAGAGTAGAGAGATGATATTACAATGGCCTTTGCAACTGTGAGAGTTGCAAACAGTGCAACTGTAACAGTCACCATGTCCAGGCCAGAACCCTGAATGAGAAATCCAGATGAGATTCATCATGCCAATGACCAATTTAACTAGCAAAGTTCAAGGTCTTATGTTTTACAGAAAGGTATTGTAGAATAAAAGGAGACAAGCTTCCCATGAAAGTAACAGTTCCCATGGCTGAAGAAATCTGCTACTCTATTTCATAGTAGCCAAAAGTCAATTTAGCAATTACTTCAAAAACCCCTCACACTGCATCACACAGCTTTACTGCTGGATTTGTTGTCTGCTTTTTCAAAGCAATTGAAAATGCTTTTATATCACCCTTCTTTTTGACCTTAAACTCTTGGTGATCTCTGGCTGCCCAAATAAGTTAATAGTCAAACAGAAGAGTTTCCCCAGTCTTCTAATGAGGACATCAGCCTCCTGGTGCAAGTTAGACAGGGTGTTTACACTGACACTCAGAAACTATCATTGTGTGCAGTCACTTACCAGGAAAATTATGTAGTTTGAGTTTTGGGGTTTTTTTTGCCACATCATGCTGGGAGATATGATGTGGGGAGAGAAACTTACAGGAGAGGCACAGAACCTTCAAAATATTTTTACTGAAAAATTCCGATAATTCATAGGCAATGATCAAAGCAGTTTCCAGTATTTTCCAATATAGCTTTGGGGTTGAGGTTTTAATACATTTATAGCAAACCTCTTTACAGTATTGTTATTGCTGAGCTTTACCAGAAACATTACTGAATCTAAGATATTTTTGCAGTCATAAAGTGACTTAATATTCCTGTGTAGTACTTAAATTTGTATTATTCATGGTCTTGGACTTTAAAATACATATTAGAAAGGGAAAGAAGAGTTAAGCTGCAGTATTCTTCATCAGTATGGTTAAGCACATCCTGTTTGACTTTCCATACTTTTCTTCATTTTCTATTATGCTAATAAAAACTCACCTATCACTTTGGATGTACACAATGAATACACAGTGAACTAAAATCTTGACCAGGTAAAAAGGAAAAGAAGGGGAAAAATAATAAATACAGTGATTAAAACAAAACAAAAAAACCCCACCAAAATTAGTACTAACTCATATGGCTAAAGAAGAACCAGTCCTTTAAAGGATTAACCTTGGACATAAATTTAGGAGTTTAACATTTTGTCTTGTACTTCCCTGTAAGGAAGCAAGGTTGCCAACCTTCCGTTCGCACTCATTCCACCACTGAATTTAAAGAGAAGAAAGTGAAACCTTATTCTTTTAGGCATTTAGACATAATACACGAACGCAGAGTTTTGCCTTGGGTGCTTCATGTCTTGTGTTAGAGCAAAATTTAGAGCTCTTCTGAGTAGTGATTATATTAACTATTAAGCAATATGCAAAACTAGCTACTTTCAGTTATTTCACTAGCATTCATAACCTCAGAGATAAATAAGTAAGCAGTTAAAGAGCAGACTATTCACTTTGCAGTTTATGTGATTGTTTGGGAATGTTCTCAGTATATTTTGTTTAGTTACAACACACACAAAAAACCCTATTTTGAGAACAGACTACATGTTTTTGTGTAGATGTTTTCTTTTGGGATTACACATACTAGACTTTATAGTTTGCATCTGATGGTTTAAAAGAATAAAGCAGCAAGCAGAGATAGTTGAAATGTCATTACTCTCACCAATAGTGATATTATAAGATTTTTAATATTATTTTCAGTAGAAATAAAAGTCAAGTATGATGTCTCTAAAAGTTACACCATGACCACTGTTCATTCATCTGTCTTCTGCTGTTAGAAATTTAACTATTTAAGCTGTTTTAGTGCAGAAAGGGGTCATCAATGTATCAAGATTCGTCAATATAGCACTCCAAAATTTAGCAGAATATTTATAATCTGTAAGAACTTTTCCCCACAGGCAGAGTAGGGATTTTCTTCTCTGATTCCTTCCTCTTGAAACTCCATCAAAATTTTCAAGTACATAGTCTCTCTTTTATATTCTTCCTAAGACCTGCTCTCTCATAAGCAGAGAAAGCTCATCTCTTGGATATTTTGTTTTAATGGTTACAAACACCTGAATGGAATGTCTTAAGGTTCATGGCTTAGTGGTCTGTAGAAACTGAATGTGTGAAGCATATTCTGTACTGGAATTTTGTGGTTTTGAATGGATAAAACTCTTCTACAAATATGAAAGCAGTGTTAGAGAGAGCAATTTCTTGGTGACTTTCTTTTTTTTTGCTGTCATAGTAGTAAGAAGACTCTATGTCGACTTGCACTATTTAATTAATCTGCTTTGAAAGTCTTCTTGGAAAACTAGTATATAATGTTTCCCTTCTGCACTGAAAGTGTTTAGAAGCATGAAGTGAATGAACATGGGCAAGCTGGTTATAAAAGCTGTGAATGCAGTGAATGATAGCTACTTTTCACCAGCAAAGTGAAGTTAGAGTTATAAAGCAATGATTAATGCAGAAATATTTATAGTATTTAGTGGCAGGTTTGTAATTAGACCACATGAACATCCCCACTGCAGTTAAGTACATCCCCACTGCTGATAGATTTTGGGTTTCTCCTTGGCTGGGTACCAACATAAAATTTTCTTCAGCAAGGATCAAAAATTATGTTCCATTGTAATTATACTATATAAACTACTTCTGTTGAATGTCAGCAAACTCACAAACTCTGGTTAATCTTGTCTTGTATTTTCATGGTTGTCATAAAGTTTGCAGAGATGTAAAATTGTCCTCACAAAGCCATGAGGCAATACAACTTTGCATTCAGAAAAGACTGAAGGCAAGCCTCTAAAAAAGAGTACTCAGCACATCCATGAGTAATAAATTCCAGGAAAGACAGAGTTTTTTACTATTTAATTTCTTATGTATGCTTCTTAGCTGCTTTTATGTTTTGCTTCTATTCTTATTATTTTTTTAAACATATTGTTAGAATAATTTTATTATATATTTTAGAATACTTTTTAAGCACATGTGATGACATTTAATAGGAATCAAACAATCATGATGCTTTTTTTTTTTTTTTAATTTCCACAAATAGCAAAATATCGCAACCAATTTAGGTGAAATACACAGGAAATATGCTATATAGGATATTTCAGGTTGCCATGATTCAGTGGCCTCCCTGAAAGGCAGATGGCAGAACACACTCACAAATCTTTCTCTTTCCCTAGTTAGAATCATTATTTCAAGTATCACTAAAACTTAATCGTTGTTTTCCCTATGTCTGCTCATTTATTTTTTTTTTTAGAAGCACATCTTTTGAGGAAATACAAAGTTTCACTTGATATATCAACATGTCTAGCTGAAGCACTATATTAACTTGTGTGTCATAGAACTCTACCCTAATATGCAGCAGATGAAATAATTTGAAGCTGGTGGACACATAACTGGGAGAGAAAATGAAATTGTAATATATGTACAAGAGGCTATTATGTAGAAAGAATATAATTTCCATGTGAATGTAAATAGATATTGAGAGAGGATAGAGTTACAGAAGAAAATAAAGCATTTCATAAAAATTTGAAGAACCAAAAGCACAATAACCATCACAATACCTTATTATCATATTTCCAGCCTTTTAGGAAACACACGTCCCTAGAGCAGGTTTTTCTACACCGGAGAAAATATAGAAAGTGACTCTATGAGCCTAATCTTAAATATCCCATACACTCATCAAACAAAGACTTTCTGATGTGTGAGTAAACAGAAAAACACACACATGACTCAGAAGGTCTTCCTGAAGATATGGAAAAAAGTCAGAAGTCTGAGTTGGACTAAACAGCCATTGAATGGATTGTCATCTGAAATGCTACTTTCCGTGAATAATTAATCAAAGCCATTTTGTTATATAACCAAACATAAATTCAGATTGTAAGAAGCCCTTTAAGGAAATGTGCTTATATCCCCTTTAAGTACTTAACATTGATACAGAAAAATGTTAGAACATGTAGGAGCATAAAATTCCATGGAGAAATTACAGGGCTTTTAACATAACATTGTTATTTAAGTGTTAGGAAAAGAAGCGTAGGAAAACCAAAAACTATGTAAATGATGGAGATTGAGACAATTTTTAATTAGAAGCTGAATAAACAAAATGAAGGAAATTAAAATGTAGGTTGAAGAAATTATAATTTTTTTTTTTTTTGGTCATCTGTATTACTCTATCATCATAATGTTCAATTTTCAGAGTTCTTCCTAGAAGAAGGTATAAATGGGATACAACTATCATTGTGACTGTATATCATTAGCAAAAACTAAAGCACAGGAGCTTCCTCTGGCAAAAATGCACATCTGTTCACACATTTGTACAAATATGTGTGTTATTTAAAAATTCAGGATTACATTGTAGAGTACATTTTACATTGTTTTATTAAGTAGGCCTTGTAGAACCAGAGCCTTTGCCATGACCTGGAGAAAGTAAAAAAAAGGTTTTCCACAGACCAGACAATTATTGTATTTTCCTAGCTTTTTCTTATAAAATACTGTAAAGAGTGTCAGTGCTCTGTGTAGTGTTTACACAACTTGCCTCATTCCCCAGATTCTTATTTTGTTTGTTGAAGAAAAGCATTCAACCTTCTAGACAACATATCTGATTAGGTTAGCTGATTATTATTATTATTATTATTTTCAATTTTAATGAGTGTTTGAACTGTTATCCACAAAATTAATACGGGTATTCTGAAACTCTTTCTTCCCTCCAAGTCTCCACCTTGGCCAAACCCATCACATGAAAGGGAAACTTCAGTCATATGACAGCTAAATGATTGAGGAAAATAAATAGGGAGTTGGGTGGTGGGTAGACTTTCTGTAACTAACTAAAAGGCCACTTTATTTCTCTATTTATTAAATTTTAACAAATATTTACAGCAATAATTATTTTATGAATGTTTTTATGATATGTCAAGTGAGCTGTCCAGTAAATAAATTGCAGGAGAATCAGTAACTGCTTCAGTGTTTTGGCTGACAGCATATGTTCTATCAGGTAAACAAAGAAGACAGATGATCTACTATGTACCAGCCCACCATCCTTGCATTTCCTACATTAGTGCTTTCTCTCACAGGTCACAAGCTCTTCATAGTATTTCATAAAGACAGGTTTAAGTATGCGTTTTCCTTCATGATCATCCATCTTCCTAAATAAAAATCCATATTGATGAATATGTCAAGTTATTTAAAGAAGTACAAAATGAAGATTTACCTGTTCAGGCCTGTGCTCTACTCATATGTGGATATTCTTTTCGGAGGAAAGAAAGGATGGAATATGTGAGTTCATCACATAATCTGTTATCCAAGTCTTCCTTTTCTGTATAAAACATCATTTACCTTCTTCAGTTCTTCAAGTATCCTACACTGTCAATATGTAGATGAATCATGCAGCAATATCAGTTAGATACAGACTGTGTATTTGCAGAAAGTCTTATCTCTGACTTCCTTTGCAGCCAAGAGAAAACCCTGATCTACCAGTGTTTGGCTTACTTGTTGGGGTTTTTTTTTCATATTTCCTAAGAGGGAAACATGAATAAGATCTTTGAGAGGTAGTATTTTATGCTCATAATGATCAGGTCCTGAAAACACTGTATGAAATTGCACTAGAGATCACAAAGGTAAAGAAAAAAAGGTTTATAAGTAATATCTACATGTTTAGATAAACCCAAGATAAACCCAAGTGCCAAGATCTCAAGTCAGGAGCCATCACTATATATACTGTGATTTGATTTGACTTGATTTTTTAAATAAGGGAATAAAAACAATTTTCTAGTCCAGTCTATAGACTTTCAAATACTATTTTTATACCTTTCTTTGTTTCCCACTGAAGGCTTTTTGTTGTTTGTGGTTTGTTTCCTTCTTTTTTACATCCAGCTAGGAATTCAGCTGTCTTTGTAACTAATAGTTGATTGAATGATCTTAGAACTGCAGCATAGTTATAGACTTCAATAAAAGAAGCATTATGCTGTCACAGTGTTCAGTTTCTCTTAAGAATGAAGCTAGGTTTTCTGACACTAAAATGCAGTAAAATTGTAGCTTTCAGATGGATAAGAAAAATGTTTTAAGATATAAATTTCAGTAAGGTACAAAAAGACACATATTAATATCTAGTAATTAATATGACATTGCCATATTTTAGAAAGATTCCCTCTTATGCCTGTTTTTAAACTTGCTTTCAGATAATATTCCTGCAAAAAAGATATTGCTACATGAAATGTATACTACTATAGTTTTGTAGTCTCTTTGTGCTGATCACATCATAAAATATATTTAAAATATACATGAGTAATACAGAGAATGCATTTATAACACTCATACAAGCAGTGTAAATTTGTATAAAGACAGAGTTGCACTGTTGCACTGTTTCCTTGTACATACTTCTCTTCAAAGGCCTGCAGATATATACTCAGTGATTGTGAAAGATATTAGATTTTAGGTTCTTATTAGCAACTAATGACACACATAACTATCCTTAGAAGACAAGGAGTTCTTAAAAGACAAAAAGGTGGTTCAATCCATATATCAATTCACATCCCTGAATTGTCAGTAGTTGTGAAAAGTGTTCAGCAGCTGTTGATTTGGGATGAATTTATTTATGAAATAAGTCTGATCATTCATCTGTGAGGGTTAGGGCCTTTATTTTGTCTGATTTCTTTCTAGATATACTCAAGCAAAATAGCGTTGTAAAAATCATAGGCAGTATAAACTAACTGTTCATGAAAAGTGTTTTCATCATAACATCTATTATTTCTTAACCACATGAGAAGAAAACTGTTGATCACCTGCAGAGAGATGGCTTGAGCCATACCAGATGTCATTCTGCATCCCTCTTGCCAGATTCTGATTTAAAGAGATGGTTTAAAGAGCTTTAGATCATTTTAGAGATCTTTTTCATTGTTTGTGAGTTGCCTGGTAATAGGCAGGTAGATCTGATATTCAATATATTGGAATTCAGCCAGCCAGGTCATTAGCAAGAGAACCTAAAATATGTTATATGAATCACTAGTATTGAGCAACACATAGAGTGAACTAGTCACAGACACTGTCTTGTGAAAAAGACAGTGATGCTGTTAGAAACAGACTATAAATTGGAACACTACAAGAGCTGTGTATGGGTGAAGGTAAACCCAGATAAAAGCTTTAAAATACTGTTTTAAAATAGTACAAACACCTCTGATACCTAAATCCTATTCTGATTTAATTAGGGTTTGGTAATTTGGTGTAAGAATTATTCTCAACAGCATAATACCATATTCTGAAGGTTGGAGAAAAGACAAAGAACAGGAATGTTCACATACAGAGTCTGTGAAAAAGTGGCAGATCATCAAGGCCCCTCACTTTGTCTCACAAAGCAGACAATGTAGCAAGGTTGATATACAAGAATAACTGACATTATGTTTCACATGTCTGACAGGCTTTTAATGAGAACATTCATTTACTTTACTAAGCTTTTTGTTTTATTTAGTACTGTATTGCAATCTAATAACAAATCCGATCATAAGAGGATTTTAGTGAAGGAAGAAAGTGCTGAAATCCCAGAAAAAAGAAAGAATGGGAAACAAGCCTGCATATTTCTTATTTGTTGACTCAATTTGATTTGTTTTTATGGCATATATTCTTGAGGTCAAGAAATGCGTTTCTCAGATGAATAGGAGTTAAGTCAAGTTCCTAGTGATTTCCTCAGGTACACAACGAATTGTTCAGGTCTATCTTCTTTATCATTTATTTTAAAATATCATTACAAGAGCATCAGCTATGAAACCAGCAAGCCTGGAAACAGTTCAGATCTTGTTATGGCTTAGAGACCATCTGCACTTTTGACAACTCTCCAGACATTTCTGTAAGCCCTTTCCTGAGGAAAAAAAAAAAAGACAATTTTCTTCAAAGTCTGAAGTCACATTTTCAGAATCAATTTGGTGCAACATACTTTTCACTTTGGGTCACCATGTTCCTCTACCATTGTAGTCTAAGGAAGTGAATCCACTGAAATAGTATTTTACCATTCTGAGTCGGCCATAGCGCCTTTATTGCAGAATGCCTGGTCTCATTTCTGGTTCAGTATAGTTCATTTTCTGGGAAAATTCTTTACTTTTTACTCTCAAGTGCTTAAGTTGTACAGGAAGTGGCAAGTAAAGATCTAGAATCAGGTTTCAATAACAATATAGATTGCATTTATAATGTTATGGGTTCACAGATTCACAGATTCACAGATATTAGGTGCTGGAAGGGACCTAGAAGATCATCTAGTCCAAACCCCCTGCCTGAGCAAGATCACCTAGACCAAGTCACTTGTTTGTTGGGTTTTTTTGTTTTGTTTTGTTTTGGTTTTGTTTTTGTATTCACTCTTTCTATTATCAAATGTTTATAATGTAGTGGTGCTTAGAGACCAAGATACCTTGGCAAATGTGTAGAAACGTCATTTGTTTCCTTAAAGAGACTATAGTCTCAAAGAGTGGGCGAAATAAGTGGATACAGCAAGCATATAAATGGCATGGTTGCTGGGACACTGAGAAGAAGTGGGAGGTGCACAGATCTGAACTGGTTTCAGTTATATCACAACAAGTTATCTGCACGTTCACTGTATTCTTCTTATGATTCACTGTATGCAATTTATGCATTAGTGCCTGAAGTGCTGTATACTGGTGCAGGCAGTATGGGCAATAAACATGATGAGATCTGTCTGATGGGACAAAAGGCAATGGACACAAACTGAAACTGATCATTTGAAAATTTTAAGAGTGACTGAGCACTGGCACAGGTTGACCAATCAGCATCCCTGGAGATATTCAGGAATTGTCTGGATGTAGCTATAGACAAGAGGCACTAGGTGGCCTGAGCAGGGAAATCGGACCTCCAGAGGTCTCACTCAGTTTCAACCATTCTGTGATTTCTGTGATTCTGCTTTACATTAAAGGTAAGTATTGAGGGGGAATAGTGATGAATCCACTGCATTTATGCAGTGGATTCAAAAATCTGTATGCCTCTGGGAAGATGCCTAGCACTAAAAGATATGTTTCTCATAGAGATTAACCTGCTCTACTTTATTATTAATGCTATGCCAAATGCAGTATGTATGTTAATCTTCTGATTCATCTTTTTAAATTGTACATAAGAGAAAATAAATTACATGCACCTAACAAAACTTTTCAAGGTCAAATATAACATATTAGTACAGTACCCAAGAAAATAAAAATGCTTTCTAATAAAAAAAGTCATTCATTACGAAACTTAATACATAGTTTTGCTTAGTTGGTACTGACTTACTAGTGTGCAACCTTAAACAGTTCCTTATTAGACAAAACTACTTATATTTTCTCTTGTAAAAGATCAGAAATAGAAATTATAGCCTGTCACTCCAATGAAAACCATTAGACTGTTGGAAAATTCCAGGCCAAGGATGCTTTACCTTTGCTGCAACAGAAGCCTCACGCAGAGACTAGGGGTGTCTGATTGACCCATCATCCCTGCTGGAAGCCTCTACACCTCTGCTATCCTTGGCTTGTGTGACCTCAAAATAAGTGCTGATATTTTACAATTCATGACACAAAAGAAAAGGGAAAGTGAAAATGGAATATATGATTAGGAATATTATTTTCAGACATGACTGTCTCCTGAATGCTTTGACTCTTGGTACCTGCAGTTTGAAAGTATCTATATATTATGCTGGAATCTTTCTTCCTGTTAAAATAGACTAATGAGAATCTGGATTTAAGCCATTTTTTTCCTCCTTAAATGGCATGCAAAATGAAAAGAAAAAAAAGAGTCAAGTATGAGTACTTGTCCTCCATCAGCCAACAGGGAATTTCATTAATATTTTGCAAAGATCTTTATCAGGTGTAATACAGTTCCATTTTCAGTATTGAGCTATATACTGCATTGCTATGTACAACCCATAGCTACTCTATCACTGGAATGTTCGTGTATTTACATCAGTTTGCTATAGCTGAATATCAGGTTGAGTTGGAATAAATGTGTGCAAAACACAGATGATTGCACAAAGCGATGGAATTTTACTCTGCTTTAGATTTAGGAAGTTGCAAAGCCATTTAAAATCTGTACTGAAATAAATCAAGTGGATTATGTTTCACTAATGTTTATTAAAAAAAAAGAATACTGGGCTATACATTCAAAAATTACTTTGTTTAGAAGGTTTACATAATGCTCTTTTCAGTGTTGTCCAATGATAGGACAAAGGGCAACGGGTGCAGATGGAACATAGGAAGTTCCATGTAAACATAATGAGAAACCTTTTCACAGTGAGAATGAGAGACCCTGGAACAGGGTGCCCAGGGAGGTTGTGGTGTCTCCTCTGGAGAAAATTAAGAACCCACCTGGATGTGTTCCTGGGTGACCTGATCTAGGTGATTCTGCTCTGGCAGGGGGGTTGGAATAGATGATCTTTTGAGGTCCCTTTCAACTGTGAACATTTTTTGACTTTGTGATAATGTTTAGCAGATCTGTGGTACTGAGATATGTGGATGTTAAAATACTACTGCAAGGAATTTTTCATCCTGTTGGAAAGTGAAGGTTCTCACCAGTTGTGACCTTGGTGGCAGCTGCTTGTAAAACAGTAGAAAGATATTTTGACTATAGGTATTGTGGCACCCCAGCCAATCAACCCATGGGGTGGCGGATTTCTTGTGCAATTTACCATGAAGTTAAAAGGGTATAAAAAGAGCTGTAAAATAAAGGCTTCTTGGCATCTTGGTGAAGAAAATCGTCTCTGCCTCACTCTTTCTCCTCCTCCGACAACTGGCAGATAAATGACAGAGATAGGTCTTTAGAAAAAAATTGTGCTAAGAATGTTACTGTTTCAGGCAAACTGGTGCATTCTTGATCATCAGCAATGTCTGAAATAGCTGTTTCTGAGTGACCAGTCGTCTCCATTAGTATTGATGTTCAGCCTCTTCTCACTCCTCTAGCACCATTAAAGGAGATAACTGACTAATTCTGGCTACCAGGAAATCTCTTTTCTTCTTAAGGCTACTGTGTTACAAATACCTAATTTAACTCTTACCATTCTGTGGAGGACACCCATTGATTTTTTGGAGAACCTGTTTAGAAGATATGTTGGGATGCTGAAACTGCATGTTTCTGTAAAGGCAAAGAGAGCACAGCTCTATAGTTTTAAGATAGCCATCCTGTAGGGATGGATGACTATCTTACTTTATAGTCACCTACTGACTGGAAATTTTCCTAGACTCATCCAAAAACTTCTGTAAAACATGAGCCTACAAAAAGAAAATTATGCCTCTTTCTGTATTATATTTTGGTGAGTTCCAAGTCTTTCTATTCAGGGTGGTTCTGACAGTGGAGTTCCAGAGCTCATCATCCAGTTTGCAAGTGACATTACAGTCTATCTTAGCAGCTGCACACATGGAAAGATCAGGATTTGGCATGTCTTCTCTTTTTAGTACACAAAACACAGTTGACGTATTACTGATATTGGTTGTTTGTTGGGTTTTTTTCCCATCTTTATCTTTCAACCTTTTCTCTTATCTTTAATATTGATGCTAAACAGAAAGAATTCTTGGATATTTATCAGAATGCAAAACAAATGGATGACCTATGAAGGTGCTATACACTGAGACAATATTTAAATCCCAGAGTGAAATTTCCTTGTTTATGTTATTTATATTTTATACAAGTATGTAACTCATATCAATGTGTCCCCGTATTAATGGCTCTTTTGGAAACCAAATATTATATATTATTCTTTTAATGTATCTATATCAGTAACTGATTTTTTTGGTGTTAACAAATTTGAAGAAGGCTGATTATCAACCCTCTTGTGAAGGATACTGTCCCTACTCTTCTATTTTTTCCCTTTCTGTGTACATTTTTATTTTCTAAGGAAAAAAAAACCCACCAACAAAATCAACAAAGTAAGTAATCTCCTTCCTACCTTTCTTGTTGTGCCTATTATTCTAAATAAAGTATTATTCCAGAGGCTAAATAGAAATGCTGGTTTTAAATGCAATTCTGCTGAGGGCTTTTAATACTTGGGTAGAATAAAATGTTAGACTGGAGCAAGAACCAGAAGCCAACATACATTTTCATGTGTGGAGGTACTTCAGATGCATTTAATGAATTCAGTCAAAGTTCAGAATTCTTTCATTATTTTGTTTACTTCACCTTAATACACCAACTTGAATTTAGTTGGGGTTTTTTTTGTTGGGTTTTGGTTGGGTTTTTTTTTGTCTAGCTAGAAGTGACTGTCTGGACTTCAATATATTTTGGCTTAAAACTTTCTTTTCATCTGCTGGGAAATTTAATTAAAAATAGTTTATCCTTTCAGACTTCAATACTAACTGTACCTTGTACTAACCCTGAACCCTTTAATTACTTGTTATTTCTTTCACTAAGGTAAAATTTGAGTCCACATTCACCTATTTCTGAAGGAACAATTATTGCTTAAAGAAGCTGATATTAATTTCAAGTCTGCTTCAGACACAGTTTTATATATCACTAAATACTGTGACAAAGGATTTATCTGTCACAGTTATTGACTAAATTATTCTGGACCAATAGGTGTAGCACATGTTATTAGACCACAAAACCATTGCATTTTATTTTCTGTCTACCTGTTAGATCCTGAATTAAAAGATGTTGCTGTTATTACCTTAGAACCATTAGAAGATTCTTTGCCTATTTCTATGCTCTGATTAAATTCCTTCCTGCCATGAGGGATTCCTGGCTGCATCGCATTTTCCGGACGTCATAGAAGTTCTGCTTATGTTTATCTTTGCAACATCCCAGTCCCTGATGTCATACTCTTAACCTCCTGACATCTCAGAAAATATTAAACTTTAATGTAAAATATAATGGTCATTCCCAGGGCCACACTGTGTTTCTTGGGTAGGTTGACCAGGCAAAGCAATACCCAGGGCAGCAAACTACCAGAGTCAGCGGCTTTCTCTGGGTATATGCCAGACCGGCTGGTGCTGCCAGGCAAGACTGAATGGTTTGAAGCATCATCCAGTGACAGCAGCAGTAGCCCATCCTAGAAACATTGGTTATTACCATCTTGCCCAAAGGAGCAAGATGTCTTTTTTGGGCTTTCAGCTTACCTTCTGATCATTCCTATGAAATTATGCCCTTTCCCATAGGAGCAACAGGGGGACTCACCTTAGTATTCAGGGACTTTCCCAACTGCATTTTGCATTTAACATCCTATAAGAATTGTGCTCTCTATGCTTGTCCCCAGCTTAAGGCTAATAGATCATGTTATAATATTCTGTGCAAAATAACCCTTCATATCTTTGGAGAATTATTAATATATGTTTCTCTCTCTTAAAATAATGGAGCTCATTTTTCTGTCAGGTACTGAAAATTTAGTCTGAAAATTTAATCTTGCATCAAATATTCTTGATTCCATGCTTGCATCATGCTCACACATTCTGGTAATCTGTCTCCACTACTAGAGAAAGTAGTAGACAGAATGTTAAAAAAAATCATTTGATGGTTTGATATCTGTAAAAAGTCATCATTATTAATTTCACTGGTCTTTTTAATCATAAGATTTTTCTTTACTACTTGTTTTCTGATTATGTTATCTGCCTCCAGGTCTCTTTTATCAAAATACAGATTTGAGGATTAAGTGTTGACTGTCTGCTGTGACCATGTATAACAGAAAGTGCCAAAACTGATGTGACAAAACTGTCTCTCAAAGCCCCACTGTAGCATCTAAATATTTTATATACCCTGTTCAGGCAACACAAAGCAATGAAAAGTACTTTCACTTGATGGTTGTGAATTATGAAAGAGCTCCCAGTTTTCCTGAAGCCCTAGGTGAAATCTAAGGATGCTTGCCAAAATGTGTCTTGTAAATAAATCAGCTCTACCTATACAAGAACAATTCAGACAGATGGCCATTTAGAATTCACTGCTTCACTAGGGAGGACAAAGACAAGAAAATGGAGAAGAGTCCGTATTAGGGTAAATCTTATGACAAAACAGGTAATTTTGTTTTATTTAATGCCGTACTAACTTAACTGAAAGAGGAAGATAGACATTGATATTTGTAGTGTTAAAAATTATAATAATAATTGCAGTGACATTTGATATATTCATAGTAACAAGAAGATAAATAGGCACTGTTGGATTCTTTGTAACAAAGCCAGCTTGTATGCAGAAGTGTACTACAGGTGATACTATAAAATCTCAGTAAACTGGAAATCTAGTTGCACCAACTGCTTGCCTACCCATATTGTGTGAGGTCTTACATGCTGTACTAATTTAAGAGGTAGGATATATAAAACTTAAATACCTTGAAAGACCCAAGCAAAACTGACTTCCCATTCTCTTACTACATATTCTTCTGAATGCAGTGGCTTCCATTTGATTTGAGAACTACACTTCAGAACCCATTTTTTCAGAACATGGAGTAATTACATCCACATAACTGGAAGAGGAATTATAACAATTCATTTGCAGGAGAAATATTTAAAGGAAAGAACCCAAACTCCTGGATTTTTTTGTTCAGGTTCCTCTTAAAGGGTGGTATATACTGTAAAACTTGTTCCAGTTCTTTGTATGAAATATACTACAAAAATATTTATTTGCTAGTCACATACTATCAGGTTGACTTCACACGCCATTTTATTTAACCTTTTCCCTTCAACATATTTCCAGTTGGTAGCTCACCTGAGAGGGAGTAATAATTGACTCCAAAGGGCTCTTTTTTCCACTGAAATTGCACTAAGATAATTTTTGCCTCTATCTGCCTGGCTTGGTGTATTGTTGCAATTCATGATGCTCTGTATTTTCACAGCACATATATGTTTCCACTGCTTGCCCAAGGACCATAAATTTTTTTTCAGAGATGCATTTGGAAAGCAGTTCCAGAAAATGCTAGTGCATTTTGCCTCAGAAGTCTGCTTACTGAATGCAGCCTGTGTTCCCAAGTTGTTTGGCTGTAACCTGAAAGCCCTGCTGTTGTCGTAGTTGTGGCTTGTACTGCTCAGATCATAGCATTTCTAAAAGCTCTTCTTTCATAAAATAAGAATAATTAATTTTTATCTACTAAGGTTCTGTCTACTTCTCATGAAAATCTTTAACGAAACACACTCAGAGTCTGAATTATTCCCCTTCATTCAAATTGTGGTTCCCTTGTTGTGATTCCTTGTTGTAATAGCATTACATTACTGGAGTGTTTTTTCTGAGCATTATAATGACCATTTAATCAGTGGCAGTAGTGTAAAGAATTAGCACAGATTGCATTTTCCAGCTGTTCTTTAAAAATAGACAAGGAATTCACAAGAAAATGATGTAGAGAAAGAAGGAGAATAAACTTAAGGATAAAAAAACCCAAACCCTCAATCAAGTAGCTAATTCACTTCCAAGAATCACAAATGAAACTGTGGAAATGTATTTTTATGGACTAGCCATAACTCTATAGGACTTAACATTTTCTGCAGTTACTACACAAGTTTAATATTTCTTTTAGGGATAACTACATAGAATTTATTGTTATTGTTATTTCTATGTTCCTGTTTCACACATATCTTTTTGTTGTTTTTAAAAGATTATTTCTTATGAACTCATTTGTTTCTCACAAAGAGCTATTATGTAGACATATATGGCATATCTATTGTATGGCTATAATCAGTCCTTCTGGTAAGTTCTTAGACCCAGAAATTTACCAGAGGTCTATCCTCGCCCCTTGATAAAGGCTTGATTTGTGCTAGAATTTGACCATTTCTCTTACTCTTTGTTTTCTTACTACTGATGAAAAAAATCTCTGGGTAGGAAAAATCTTCCAAACTTCTGAAGCTGTTTAGCCGACTTTTATTATTTTTATCCATATGAATGCATATACATGTATTTGTGGATTGAGTCATGGTATAGTAAAGTGGATTGGGAAGTGGCTAAAGGACAGATCTCAGAAAGTTGTGGTCAGTGGAGCAGAGTCTGGCTGAAGGCCTGTGACTAGTGGAGTCCCCCAAGGGTCAGTACTGGGTCCAGTATTATTCAATATATTCATCAATGACCTGGA
>JAOEGS010009811.1:0-37899 GCA_025447755.1 Corythornis vintsioides | reverse complement strand
CTGCCCAAGGAGGTTGTGGAGTCTCCATCTCTGGAGACACTTAAGAGCCGCCTGGATCTGTTCCTGGGTGACTTGGTGTAGGTGATCCTGCTCGGGCAGGGGGGTTGGACTAGATGATCTTCTAGGTCCCTTCCAACCCCTAATATGCTGTGATTCTGTGATTTGTACACCTATACATGGAAGTAAAATATTATTTTTTTTCCATAACACTAAACACTGCAGTAAATTAACAGGATTTTTTTTGTTTCCACGTTTAAATATTTCATAAATCCCACCTTCCATCACATCAGTGTTTCCATTCTACAGCATGAATGAAGCATTCCAAAACAAACGCTGATCACTTTTTGGGGGACAGATGAATATCATGTCTCTTGATGGTCTTTTGAAAAAGAGATGAGAGCAACATCCACCCTTAGTTATGTCAATTTTAAATAGTCCTTTTATCTCACTGATACACGCAGTAAAATGTTATGAGGAATGTTGGCTTCATTTCAAGATGCAGTCCACAACATGGCTGGATGTTGGTCAGACACCAACAATCATAATCACTGCTTATGTATGCAATTTACTGCCACCACCAACCCAATCCCAGATACAAAATAAAAAAAAAGAGTTCACAGAAAGAAATAACAATAGAGGTAGTTAATAAGAAAAGACCCCTTCAAAGATTTTTTTTCTTAGGATAAGATTTGTTTGCAGAAAATGTCAGCAAACCCTGGGACGTCAGAAATAATCTGGGTGTAACAAAAGCTTCCAGCCTTCATTTTCTGTTCATCAGGCTTCCTGTTTATCTTCAAATTAGAAAGACTCTGAAACACTGTATTTTCTTATCTTTAACTTGTAAACTTTGATCTTGTCATAGTACTCAATTATTTCTTACAGTAAAATCCTATTAATTACAGTATCCTAGTGAGTACTCGTTATCTCTCCTATGTAAATGTCCATCATCAAAACACCTTGAAAATAAATTAAAAATTAAATAAAATACTGCCATGAGTTAAGATTGTATTCTCTGCATTTCATTTTTATTTCTTATCATTTTAATAATCTTATATTTTAGTTGTTTTCTTTCTTTAGTTAAATTTTGTGATTTGAAAACCTCCCTGAATTATCTCTGCACTCTTGTCTATGCTTTGCAACATTTCCCTTCTGTGTACTTGCCATTTTTCTCACCCACATTAGAAAACTTAATTTCTTCATCAGAATACTAGCTAGTCACATTTAAGATTATTTCTTCCTAAATATTGCCTCAATTATGTTTCTGTCTAAACTTATGATCTTGCTTTCTATCATTTCCCTTTTCACTTCACTGTTAATGGCAAACTTGATGATTATTAACATATGTCAAGAAATACTACCTTCACTCCCACCTAATAGAGAAGGTTCATGTCACTATCTTTTACTATTCTTCTCTCTCTGAAGTGTTTATATCTGTATTTAAATTTGTAAGCTTTTTGGCAATGACATTTTTCTGTACTATTGTAATCATAGTTACTTGGAAAATTATTAGTACTTAATGACATTCAAAATTATTATTATTTACCAGAGTGGGGTTATTTTCCAGTCCTTTTTTTTTTTTTTTCTCTACATAAGTAAATGAAAATGTCAGTAACAGTACACTATGCATAAAACACTGCAGTTCTCCATTTTTCCAAAACTAACTTTTTTCCTTGTTAATCTTTGTTTATACTTTTAAGAGCATTTCCATTGTGTAGAAAAAAAGTTTTAATCCTATCTGTGTAGATTAATATGAATATGTTATTTTTCATATGAAGCTGTACACCTGCAGAACATATTCCTATCCTGATATACTCAAGATACAGTTGTACATATGCATAAGTTAAAATTTAACCAAATTCAGTTTATAACTGTACAAGTGTGGTAAAAAAATTATCATGTGGAATATGTTGAACAAGAAAGCAAATTTCTTTAAAACTCTGGATGTCCCCAGTATAATCTAGCTTTTACATTACATATTCACTTATTTACTGCATTTTACTACATGCCATTTTTAGCAGTTATGTTTTTTCTTCCTTATCTCATCTTTTTGTTGTCATAATGTCATTTCTTGAGTTGTACATATTTACAGAATTACAAAGGGAATGAGTAAAGCATTCTGATTCTGTAAATAATCTAAAGTCATTCTTACTGAAGCTATGCAAGTTCTTGTTTTCCTTCATACAAGAACTATAATTTTCTAGTGGAGTCAGTTAGCATGCAAGTTCTGAATGTATTTTATTGATTTCAGAAAAAAAAAAAAGGCATTCTGTATATGAAAATTGTTAGTTTGTTTTACATTTTGCAATAACTGCATTACTGTAGAAATATAAAGCGAATAAGAACCAAATTTTCTATTTAGTGAAATGCTGTGTTTATGTTATTATACTGGCAGGGAGTCATCAAGATAGGCACAAACACTTTCAACCCATTCAGGCAGTAATCTGAGCTAGAAATCTTGTCATGAGGTTTCTTCCACAGGTAAAGGAGACAGACAGATCCCTCTAAGGCACAGTCCAGCCTACCTACGATTTGAGCCATGTTTCTTAGGACACCCTGCTCTCTGACATAAGAATATAAAATAAGTTAATAAGCAACCTCAACAGCAGTCCTATTCTAGTTCCTTTGGGGTATGTCAAAGTGTAGTGGCATGGATATATGTGAAAGCAAAAAAAAATCACACTGCATGTTAACCATTATATTCTTCATCTCAATTTTTTTAATCACATGCATTGATTAAGAATTTCTGACTTGCTGGTAAGGAAGCGCATGGGGAGAGACAACTTAATCTGCCATTTCTTCATCAACTGTTGTATTTGGAACAGAGGCACAAGCCAAAACCAGTTCCTGTAGAGGGTGTCAAAAGACAAATCCTGGGCATTTATATTAAAATGTGAATAACAGAGTGATTTCACAATGTGGAGCCCACCTGGACCTGGGTCTAGGTTTTTTGCTAAATGAAAACCTTGGCAATGGTATGAACTGTTAATTTTATGGTATAACATGTTTATTAAATATTGATCTTGTAGCATTGTCAATTTATGTTGTACTTTACAAAGAGATAATGAAATACAGTGCTCCCCCCCCACTCTGTGATGAGATTGTAAAGGGCAAAATAGGACATGGGATATTATTTCAGCAATGAAAGAAGTGAGGAGATAATTAATATAATAATGGTGGAAAAGGATAGAACTTAATTTCAATGAACTCTATTTGAAGGGAAAGAAAGCATCAGCCTTGGCAGGGAAGAGGATCAGACTTTCCAAACTGCATCATGTGAGGAAATAATTTGGAAAATAAACTAAGAGATGCACAGAGAACAAAAAATAATTTAGCTAAAACATCTATCTTCTTATGTTCTGATCAATTAATATAATGAGATCTTTCTGTAACTCCTTAATAAGCTTCAATCTGGATTACTGTAAATAACATTGATTCGTTTAAGAAGCCAATTTGCTAATAATAATTTTTTCCTACTTATTTATGAGTGTGTTGAACAGCGTATTATTGAAGTCAGATCTTCAACACTGACTTCTCTCCTTCCTTTCCTACCTCTTATTTAGTTATTAATAAATTAAAATATCCTCTGTTTTCTCCTTGACAAATAAAATTTTATAATAGTCTTGAAAAAGGAAAATGGCTTAACTGGATTTTGCTTCACCACACACTCATTCACACTGTCAAAGTACTCGGCTAAGTTTATTAAATATGATTTCCTGTTACAAGAACCAGACTGACTCTTTCTCTGGGACAGATAGATATAGATAAAACAAGATAGGAAGAAGGCTGACACAAGCAGAAGTATAGGAGAAGAAAAATGCTCTGGAAAAGACATTTTGGATACTTGGAAAGGAAAGCTGAGAGGCCAGAAAGGAGATGGCTGGATATCTGTCTCAGTGCTTTGAAAGGCCATTAACAGGGCCTGAACATGCCGTTTGTTTGTGGCTGAAAAATAAAATTTTGTATCAGCCTCCTGTATCTGCTGTTGGAGAGAGATCTGGATAATTGAGAAGGCATAAAAATTATTTTCCCCATTGATACAAGTTTTTCTGGGGTAGCTAAAGTTGGGGTTTTATGTGGTAAAACACAAAGAGTTTGTTTTGTTTTGTGTTAGGGTTTTTTTGTTTGTTTAGCTTTTGTTTTGTTTTGGTTGTGTGTGTGTTTGTTTTGGTTTTGGTATTTCTTTTTTGTTGTTGTTGTTGTTTGTTAGTTTGTTAACTTAAAAATCTGTGGATATACCATAAGAGGTTTTCTTTAAAAACTCTCTTCTAGTTTATACTAACTATAGAATCTGGAATAAATAGGAAAACAACAGGTTATTCCATGGCAACATTTTCCATGTGGTCTTCCATTTTCATTAAATTGAAAAAAATCTGATTTTTATGTAAGTTCAGGAGAGAATGTGTCCAGGATTTTTAAAGAACTTAATAATCCAAAGAGGTAAATAAGGTATTATTTTCTAGAGCTGAATCACATAATCATTTGGGTTAGGAAGGACCTTTAATATCCTTAAGTCGAACTATAAACCTAACACTGCCAAGTCCACCACTAAACAATGCCACTAAATACCATATCTACACATCTTTTAAATATCTCAGGGGTGGTGGCTCAGCCACTTCCCTGGGAAGCCTGTTCCAGGGCTTGACAATCCTTTCAGAGAATAAATACTTCCTAATATAGAATCTAAACCTCACCTGGTGCAACTTGAGGCCATTTCCTCTCACCTTGTCAGTTACTTGGGAGGAGAGACTGACACCTCACTACAGCCTCCTTTTCCATAGTTGTAGAGATTTATAAGGTCTTTACTGTTCTCCAGACTAAACAACCCCAGTTCTCTCAGCTTCTCCTCATATGTTCTCTAGACCCTTCATCATCTTAGTTGCCTTTCAACATCTTAGCTGCTCTTCACCATCTTAGCTGCAATTTTGTGGACACACTCCTGCAAGAGCTTCCATTCCTAAAATAACAACAGAGTCACTTTTGTGAATGTCGCTGACATAAAAGTCTTGGGAAACTGTCATTTAAATATTTTTTTTTTCTCTTCACGTTTTGTAGCATATTGGACATTTGAATACTGACAGGCATTGATGGAGTAGTTAGATTAAAAATTTGTATATACATATATTGATTTTTTTTTTTGTGCACTAATCCATATTTTAGCAAATTCAATGTGTTTAAGAAATTTAATAAATTATCTTTCAGCTGGGTATAATTATTTGACAGTGTTATTAGATTAAATACTTTTTCTTCTACTAAACTTAACTTTTTTATATCGTTTATGTTGTTTACAGTAAAAATAATGAACTGCTGAAGATTAATCAAACATATCTCAGGAAGTGTAGTGACATTTCATGTGTGAAGCGAAAGGTGCCAGATAGGCAGCTTAAGAAAAAGCTAAAGTCCCAGAATGAAATTCTGCAGAAGAAACCACACAGAAATAGGCATAAGACAAGTTTCCAGTGTCAGTGCTCTTCCACTCTGATCTTTAGATCCCTTCCTATTTTGTAGAAAGAGAACACTTCTGTTGACAGAATAGCACTCTTAATACATATTAATTCCTTAGCTTTTATGCTAAGACTGCATCTAGTAGCAATTGGACCAAGACCGTAAGGTTTTATAAAACACACAGTCATTGTGAATAACGTAACTGGCTTAATTGCCTAAACTGAACTTACTCCAGTGTCCTATGAGTCAGGGGAAGGTCCTGCATTTTTTTAACAACACCTGAAATACCTGATCTCTCTCCCACTGCATGTGTTGGGCATGGCAAGAATATACATGTATATTTCTTTGTTATTGATTTTATCACAAAAGCTATTCTAAAGGGGTTTTGTAGTGTTAAGCTATGCAATCTGAAAGTTAGTGTGACAAAGATAGTTTAATTTGAGTGGGAGTTTGACCATGAAATTAAATTGTTCAATTCATAGATCCTAAGGTGAGGTCTATAAAATAAAAAGGCAATCGTAAACCAGCTACCTTTCAGAGAAGGGAATCCATCAGGTAGATCACTCCCAATATGCAATTC
This sequence comes from Corythornis vintsioides, assembly GCA_025447755.1. NCBI lineage: Eukaryota > Metazoa > Chordata > Aves > Coraciiformes > Alcedinidae > Corythornis > Corythornis vintsioides. The sequence goes on along the minus strand of JAOEGS010009811.1, from coordinate 31,877 downwards.
TGTGTTTATTGCACTCTGTATATTTTCAATCAAGAATTATTCACTTTTTAGCAACACTTGTTGCTCTCTGATAGCTGTTGAAGTAACCTGATGCCAGAGCTGTCAAATGGTACAAAAATACCGCAGAACAAAACTTTGCCAGAAATAGCAGTTTCACTCTTTCACAAAGAAAGCCAGTAACACAATTTAAAAAGAGAAAGTTGGAAATTAGAAAGGAAAACTCACTGAGTTAAGATCTGAAAGAAACTGGATGGGCTGATCCTGTCACTGCAGGGGAAACTAGAATCATTTGCTTATGTTAGATATTCATTTTAATCTGTTGTTACTGTGGAAGTTACTAATTGTCTTGTCTATTGGTATAAAACTGAAGAGATTCATGGGGCATTAGTCTAACTACGCTAGGATTTTAGGAAGGAATACCCACATACAGAGCACATTTGTACTGGTGAGAAATGGAGAAGACGTTTATTTTGTACTGGTTTTGTATTCAAGCGCTGGAGTACCAGAGTCCTTGTAGAGCCTAGCATCAGAATGGTTTCAGTGCAGGAAGTTCTGGGAAACATTTAACTATTTATTCCATGAAAGTAGAGTTATGATTGGAAGGGGTGTGCCTGATCACAGGTTAATGAACGTGGTGTCTACATTAAACATATTACCAAGACTGAATATAATGTAATAGAGCAGATAGGTTAATGCACAGATGTACATCAGATGTTAGTGCTGAGATATAGTTGAATACGCCTGCCAATGGGAAGTCGTGATATAATTCCTATTTTGCTTTGCAGTTTTATAAACTGTATTTATAGCATCACACTGTTTTCATCACTTTTACCCTTCTGATTCTGTTCCCATCCCACTGCACAGGCAATAAGAAAGCGGTTGTGTGGTGTTAAGTTGCCTACCAGGGTTAAGTCTTGGAACATAAATTAGGAATATTACAACGACGTCTAATGTCTTTACTGCTTGTCTTCTAAACAAATGGGATTATTTATAAAGACAGTCTTTGTGTATGTATTACACCATGATAAAAAAAAAAAGACAGGTTTACTAGCAGCTGCTGATGGATAGATAGGCATGTTAAGATATGGGAAGAAGAAAATACAATCATTGGCTGCTGTATAGCAGTTGCTGGCTAATAGTTACTTATATGGAAAAGGGTTGTTTTCTTGCCATGCTAAGACCAAATTCACATTGAAAAAGATGAATGGTAATGGTGTGCAGAAGGTGGTTGAAGGCTATAGCAAAGCTACTTTCTCAAACAGTTTTATGTGAAATGGAAAGGCTATGGAAAAGGTCAAAGTAGTATCAGTATTAGGTTTACAATGAGGTTTTATAACAAGGTAGCAGTAAAGTGGTTGACATGTTTTAAAAAGATGAGGAATATAACTGAAACAAATGGAAAGGAAGTATCAATTCTAACTAAATTTCTAATTAAAAACATTAACAGAAAAAATAAATATCTCCGACATGCTTAACAAATGTTGTAAACTGAGTTTTATGAGCTCATTTAAGCAATCTATTTAATCTCTATAATACTAGTAATGTTAATGGTAATAAAATGTATGCCATGTATTTTCATTAAGCTGCTTTGTTTCTAAATGATCCCCCAATTAAGTACTTACTACTTTCTCTATGTATTCATATACACATGTAGATAGATTCATTGGATGTTAGGTATATTCATTTTCTGCTGAATAAAACCAGATTCTTGTGAATAATCAAGAGGTGAAAGACTGATAGGATTATAAAGCTTTCAAAATAAATAGTGTCTTAAGGACCAGAATTTGCTTTTTTCCAGATCAACAATGAACACTTTTGCAGCATTACAGTTATCTCCGTTGTATCAAAAAACAAGGTAGTCCAAGAAGAAGCTCTGTAAACAACAACTGTGCATATAATAATCACACAGAGAATCACAGAATAAGAATCACAGAATCATTATGGTTGGAAAGGACTTCATCTGTGGTCTTGGAGACCTGGGACTCCTGGTAGCTGGCCTTAGAAGTAAAGACCAAGACAAAGGTGGCATTCAGTAACTCAGCCTTCTCTATGTCCTCGGTCACCAGGGCACCCGCTTCATCTAGTAGTGGGCCCACACTGCCTTTAGGCTTCTTTTTGCTTCCAACATACTTGTAGAAGCTTTTTATATAAGCTGGTGAAAGGGCTGGAAAGCATGCCCTATGAAGAGTGGCTGAGGGAACTGGGTTTGTTTAATCTGGAGGAGACCGAGAGGAGACCTTATTGCCCTCTACAACTAACTAAAAGGAGGTTGTAGCGAGGCTGGTGTTAGTCTCTTCTCTCAAATTAGTAATGATAGGACGAGGGGAAATGACCTCAAGTTGTGTCAGGGGAGGTTTAGATTAGATATTAGGACAAAGGTTGGACTTGATTGAACCTCTTTAGCCTGGAGAAGAGGAGACTGAAGGGGGACCTCATCAATGTCTATCAATATTTTAAGGATGATTGTAGAGAGGATGGAGCCAGACTTTTCTCAATGTCATCCAATGACAGGATGAGAGGCAATGGAAGCACAAGTTGGAGCACAAGAGTTTTAGGGTAAACACAAGGAAGAACTTTTTCACAGTGAGAGTGACAGAGTCTGGAATGGGCTGCCCAGGGAGGTTGTGAAGTCTCCTGCTCTGGAGACACTCAAGACCCTCCTGGATCTGTTCCTGGGTGACTTGGTCTAGGTGATCTTTCTCTGACAGGGGAGTTGGACTAGATGATCTTCTAGGTCCCTTCCAATACCTAACATTCTGAGATTCTGTGATTCTGTGATTCTGTGATTCTGTGATAGGATATATCATAAAGTACCATTCAAATCGCTTTCTAATTGTACCATGAGGATTAAATTAAGATTAATAGAGTGATATCATTATGCTCTCATATTATGTGGAGTATAAAAAAGGATTTGAGCAGTTGAGCAAAAAGGCTGAGATTAGGTTCACCTTTTAAGAATACTTTTTGAGTGTGTGAGCAGACATAGCTTTCTAGATATGTCTGAGGGGTTTGGACCCACCACTTTAACTGACTCTCTGTTAATCCCAACCACCTATGAACAGCTATTATCAAGAGCTAATTAATTTTAGTCAAAATTATCTTGATCATCTTAAAAAGTTTTTAAAAAGTTTTGCTGACATGACTCCCTTTAATTGCAAATGTTTACAGAATGGTCACAGCAGCAGTTTTGGAGTCATACAGTGGCTCAGAGTGAAGGATTCGCCTTCTGTAAATGGGCAGTTTTTGTCAACCCAAAACAGGTCATTATTCTCTGGAGCAATTGCAGGGTTCATATATGTCTGCAGGTGTACAATTTTCTCAGTGTCTACAAATTCTGAGCATCATTTGTAGATGCACAGGAAACTCGGTTGATGCTAATTTCTATTTCTGTTTGTTTGCTCGTCATTACATTTTTGTTACTATTGTTCCTCTTCCTTTCTGTATATATTCCCCAAACCCACTTGCAATGCAGAAAAAAATATAATACTTTTCTTAGGCTTCCACATACAATAGTTTCTCTATACATTCTGACAAAATGCAAAACAGCAATATTTTTAAGGATCCTCAAAGCAGAACTGCATGCTAAAAATGTTTATTCAATTCTTTACTTAACTTAAAAAAAAGAGTGAGTGTTAGTCCTTTATTCTTGATATGTTTTTAATTCTTTCAAGTAATCATGTCTACTGTATCACATGATAAAACAGATTTATGTTGATATTCATCACCTCAGAAAAGATAGATCTATAAAGGTAATAAATCTTTAAGTGCTTCCTAACCTTACACAGTCTTTATAGGTTGAAAGATAATCAATAATCATGACAGAAAAACTGCATGTGATTCATCTTTCAAGTCAACTCACTTCTTTATGACACAATGCCAATAAATGAGAATGTAAATGCCATGATCAATTTTCCTTATAAAAGTACCTGGACTTGAAAGGCTATTCATAAGAATTAGTTTGCTAGGCACAATAAACAGTAGATAGATCTTCCATGTTCACTACGCTTCACATGCTGTCAAATTGCACTATCCAATTACATACTCTTTGGTGTTAAGTGCAAAGTACATTTGGCTGCACATTTAGCTGCATTTATAAGTTTATTCTGACAGTGTTTCCTATTTCAAGTCATTAATGTGAGTGAGTGCTAGTGAGGGTTTCTCTACCGAATGTAATCAATTATTATTGAATAATTCAGTAGGTTGAATTTTATTTTAAATAAGCAATTTTTAGTTTCTGAAATTGATATATCCCAATGTGTCAGGCTGTTCTTGCTGAATCAGTGTGCTTGAGCTTAGACAGCCTTCAAGATGTTTGTTGTCCTGGTGACATCCTTTGCAGTATCACTTCAGGAAACGTAAGGGTCAAGCAGCCAGGAATTTAAATTTACCCATACAAATATAATTTCAGACTGGACTCTCTGAATCAGGATTTTTATTTTCACTAGTATTTTTTTACCATTGTTCATTCTGGCTTTTAAGTATGAACATGATATAATGGAATTGGTGTTGAAAATAGTTTCTGCTTTTTTTTTTTTCTTTCCCCCTACTTTGAAATTACAGAGAACTATGTTGACAGCACTACATGAAAAGTCACTCTATAGTTCTCACTTGGGAAGAGGAATTTGCTCTAGCTACTTAAAACTCTCATTGCCTGAAGCTATTGCAGTTTTGGCCTGACACTGCTACTCCATCTAATGTAAAAATTCTGCCACCATGATTAGTGAGATGCTGAACAGCTAAATTGTGACTTAATTTAAAATGGTCAGTCCCACTGGATATAGACACACATTAATTGTGCCTGAACTGGTGAAAGGAAAACTGACACAGAAACCTGATTTGCAGAATCAAAATTTGATTCAGAATGAGACTTTCAGGTGCACAGATTACAGAATAATTGTGTTCTGCCCATCATATTCTATATTGAACATTTTAAAATGCAATGTAATTACCTTTTGAAATATATCTGTTCTCTTTTTTCTTTAATAGAGTGTATAAGAAGACAAGCAGTTTGCCATTTCAAATTTTGACGCTCATAGAATTAAACTCCTTAGAAATGTTGCATTAAATTAAAGTATTGTTTAGCTTCAAGTGCAGTGAAATATATATTTAATACACTTCCCATTTTTATTGTTTCTCACTCTAGATTTCATACTGCATGTACAATAACTTAGAGAGAATGAAATATACCAAAACATTTCCTTAACAGATGCAGTTAATTACAGGTATTAATTTAATATGTATTTGTTCAGAATTTAATAATGCATGCTATGTACCTCAGGGGCTGGATTGGCGCATGTAAATAGATGTCAGGATTATATATTCTGGCATACATTATTTTATTAATTTATTATAGGTTATTAGTGACTCTGAGGAGGGAGGAAAAAAAAGGAAACTGAAATGATATATGAAAAATCTTCAGAATAATAGAAATGTATTTCAAACCGCATTCAAATACCAGCATTTTTATCAGCTGATCTCAATTCCAGTCAACTCCATTGTGTTTTAGACTGAGGGGCAGCAATAAATAACAGTACCATGGACATTACAAGTTTTTTAATATCCCACACACACCTTTCAAGATATATTGAACACTCCTATTTCCATCCAAAATGAAAGTAAATGTAGGACTGTTCAGAAACTTGAACTCTCTGTCCAGAGTGCATCCAATAAAATATTACTGGAGACAAGATACGTGCTAGTGAACAGGGGGGGACAAAACTCATAGATCCTTGTCAACCTTCATACAAGGACATGAGAGATGAGGGGTTTTGAAACAACTTGTCTTTAATGAAGGTATGCAGTCTGCACACAGAAATGTGCACATTTTTGTAAATAAATAGGATTTTATAAACTATATTAGACAAAGGATTGATTGTTCTTCCTAACTGGGAAACACAAAATCTCCCAGCTTGAGTTTACCTCTCATGGGAAAAGGGAAATAATCATGGAGGTTGATATTTTCACAGTCTGAGTCTAAATATGTAGATACGTAAAGTACTTCCCAGTACATGGTTGTTCCGTGTTCTTCTTCCAGTTAACCAAACTGGTACATGTTAAAAACATAAGACAGTGACTCATTTCTTAGAAACAAAGAACTGTTGGGTAAGCAGAGAAGAAGACTGTTCCACCTCTGTCTCTTTTGTTGTGGGGTTGAGTCACCTAAGTACTGGCCCATATACAGATGTGCACTCTGTGCAGATGTGCAGTCTCGCTGAACTGACTCCAGAATATAAGTGTTTTTAAAATTACTATCTAAATTAATAAATATCATATCCAAGGATCTCAAAAACTCTACATTGTCTGTGTCATTCATACTATGAAATACTATTTGACACATTATTATTACTTAATTCTTATAATGAAATAAACCAAAACCCAGATGAACATAGTGTCTTCTTCTTCCCTAGGTGTCTGGTAAAGTTGTTTTGAAATAGTTGTTTGAACTAAACAGAATGATAAAAAGATAGGAAAAGTCACTTTGTAAAAGGGCTTGAAGAATCATGTTACAATTTAAAATAGCAGTATCAGTTTAAGTGCTTAGTATTTAACTTTTGGGGTCCTACTCATTCAGATAATGTTCAGTCACTTTCTCTTTCACGACATGAATTTAAATAGTATCATAGATAGTCTCAGGATGAGAGCTGGTTACTTGAGCAGTTTTTTACATAGAAGTACTTTAAAATAATGATATATTTTAAAAATCTGAATTCTTCATGTAAGAAGTAGGAACTACTGCTATAAATCAACATGAAAAATTTCCCCGTGGTGGTGAACTAGCCAAGTATTCTCTGATCACACTGAATAAAATATGAGGTACTGGTGTAAAGTTTAATCGTCCTGTTCCCTCAATTTCCTTCTTTCCTTTCAGCAGCAGCCACTGGGGGAACAATTCACTTTTCTGCTTTGTGGAAAGCTCAAGCTAAGTATTTTCTGAGCTCTTTTAATTACTGAATTTAAGCTAGAGATGCCAAAGGACTCACTGAGCAACAATAAGGGATAATGACTTATGCATGGAATACTGAAAAGTGTTCATCTTGGTAGAACAAAGTAGAATAAAACAGAACAAATGGCAAGTAAAATTGAAAACACAGAAGAAAAGAAGGTGAGATATATAGATGTGAAAAGCAATCAACGGCTGCAAGTAAGAAGCTATGCATGAAATCCATTTGTAGATCTTTTCAGGAATCTGAAGTCACAAGGGTAGCACAGAGTACTGTACAAACTTAATAGATTATTGATTTTCAAAGAAAAGATGGTAGGACTTATTTCATGTATAGCTGAGGTATCGAATTCATACATTTGTTAATTTATATTACTTTACATTTTTATTTTATTACATTTTATTTTATTTTGGTTGCCTTTTTTTTTGCTTAAGTGGTAATTTACTTTGGTTTAGTATTAAGGTAACAAACTTATGATTGCTTTCAGGAAGCATTGTCTCAGAGACATTTTCTTCAAGTGTTTAAATGAAATCCTGAGTAAAACTTTTTTAAGTCTTTGATGCACCTACCTTCCTGCAAAACCTGGAACAATTCTCCCTTGTTCTCAGGTTGCCATTTGTGGTAACGAGGGTAATAATGCAGGCAAGAGTGGGGTTTAGAGATTTGTGATACAGTGATGGGATCACTAAACTACGACAACAGCCAATTGTGAAAGTTTCTTGGTGGGAGGGGAAATTAAGAAACCCTAAAAACTGTATTATAGAATATTTATTATAATCATACGTATATTATAAACTCAGGGCAATGCAATACACTATGTTGATCCTGCAAAGAGAAAAGTGTCAATGTCAGAAGTCCAATAGGGACATTTTATCAGTGTTGTGTAAAAAGCATTTGACTTTTTGAAGGAGCTACTCTAATACTATTATTCATCAATGTTAATGATATTTCTGTCTATTGGAGTTAGAAGCATTTGAACGTGATGCAGATAGAAGCTCAGAAGTTAATAGGCAAGATAGCATGATAATTTTCATTTAAATTTCCGAAAGGTTCATGCCCAAAATGTAGCTTATGCAACACAGATATTCCTCTAGACACTATGAGTTGTTACTGTGATTTTATAATATGCAGCTTATTGTCTACTACAAAATATGGCTGACTGCACAAACAACCTGAAGAAAAATATGTTCAGGGCTACTAAATACTGAAGTGCCTGAACAAAAAATTTCTGAAGTTTAGGAGATTATTAAGGGTTATGATGCATATTCCATATTCATGTTCCTGAATATACATCATTGGATGCTGTCTTCAAGGGGGTGCAAGACTAGAAGAACTTTTGAATTGACCCACTATGTCAGCTTTGATCTTAAAATAACGTATTTTATAAAGGCAGCTTGAAATCATAGCCATAAATTTTACTACCTTTGCTCTCTCACTGTGACTCCAAATGCATAGTTTTAGAAATGTAAAAACAGTTTAGAGTTAATGACATATATTTAATTTTAACATATCTTCCTGAAAGCGAATAGTTTAATTTGAGAAACCCAACATATTATTCTGGTTTCACTGTGTTTTAATTGATGTCTAGAACAGTTGCATAGCAATAAGATAACCCACAGTTATTAAAAGAACCACGGTTCTTTTAATGATGTTTTAGCCCAGCTGGTACATGTCAGCAAACATTTTTCCTTGAACCAAACAAGTGAATCTTGGGCTGTTCTCTCAAGCTTTTCATAAAATTGTTTCAAAATTTTATATTTCATTTTGTCTACATGTAGCTTCCAGAAACTAGATTTTCTTAGGGGCATTCTATGCAAGTAGTGTCATTACTCCCTGTAATGCAGATCACAAATTTTCTATTAATCCTGTTTAATAACCTTGTTTGGTAACATGTTTGGCTGCAACATATTTACTCTGCTGATGCATGACATTTTCCATAGCCTCAATTTTTTGTTTTCTGCTTTTTTTTTTTCCAAATGTTTTCATTATGTATAACACTGCAATTTTGGACAGGAACTGTATTTTATGTGTGAAGTTGGCTATTTTCTATGCTCAGTGAATAACCATGACAATAGATGCTCACTGTTACTGTCTGAACCTTAGTCCAAAAAAAATTATCAGAAATAATTTTTATTTTTATTTTATATGGGATTTGTCCACATGAAAAAAAAACCCCAAACATTAAAATTATTCATTTTTTAGAAAACATATGGATCTGTAGTTTTCAAAATCTAATTCAGTACCTGATATTCATGTAATTATTGTCTGACTGTATTATTTGGAGATTCAAAATAGTTCTTCAAATAGAAATTAAATTTAACCATTTGAAATGTCAAAGTTCTTTACATTGTTTGTTAGTTACTTTAATTGAATTCACATCTCCTTTATAGCTAAAATAAGGTGAGAATATGATCCTCTCTACTGAATAATTCTTTGTCACATCTCTGGAGAAAAACTTCTGAGTAATCGTGAGTTTATTTTGTTTAAAGGGTATTCAGGTTTGGTTTCAAAATGTGTGTTTTAAATAGAAAAGTGATAAAAAGAAAAGTGATAAAAAGAGCATTCAATTTCAAACTATCTTAATTTCTTATCCATGAATTTTTCAGAACGATGTTTTCTGGACATTTTAAACATCTATTTTTATTTGTGATGCTTGATACTTTATATATTTAATTAAATGGAAACGCCAAACCCAAATTAATTATAATCATGTACATCAGTGATATCTCAACTTTCCCAGCCATCAGTCTACTCTTAGTTCTTACAATTTCCTGCAGATAACTGAGTGTTCTTATTAATTTATATATGAGAACCTAAGCTGCTTAGCCTCTTTTAACTTGGTGTGAACATCTTCCTGTGGTCTCAGGTAATAAATTTTCAGAAATACTGCATTTGATGGTGTTCTTATCCATATGCTGGGACAGAAGTGTTATAATAAAGATTTTGCAATAGTTTTAGTAGGATGTGTTTAATAGTTTGATGTAGGACAAATTTAGATATGAATGTGTTTCACAGACTGTTTTAAATCTAGCTGTAGTTCCTAATTTAACTCCTCAATTGAAATTTACGCTCTTTTGATGGATTTTACACTATGTTAAATAAATCCATTTGCAACCAACTTGCAAATCTGTTTCAGATTCGTAACTTGTTGAGATTACTTGAACCTGTTGAGGTTTAGCTTTGTCATTTTCTCAAACATTAAATTTTTTACTACATTAGTACTTCTCTTTTTCTGTTGGTAGTGTCATATCATTTAATTTTTTTTTTTCTTGTATTGATGACATAAAGCAGAGCTAGGCTCAAGTTTTTGCTTCCATATCACATATCTGGGTATGGGCCTGTGTATCTTGGTCAAAGATTTCATAACCTCTTGTGGGATAAGAATACTTGGTGCTAGATCATTCAACCCCTAAAATGGAAGAATGCTCTGAGGAGATGGACTGGAAAGTATAGATTCTTGATACAATATGAATGCCAGCCATAAATGGAATTCAAGTTTACCTTATTTTTGTATATAATTAAAATAATAATTCATAAATACTTGTTTTCCAAGTAATGTAATGTAAAAGGCTTTTTTTTTATTTGAGCAAAAACTAAATCAAATATTTTTAAAAGATAGCTACAACTGAAAGTAACCTGAAGCTACAGAACAGAAAAAAAGGTGACCTAGATACTAGCAACAAGAAGAAGGCCAATATACAGATTTTGCTGATTACTTTTTGATACCTAGTCATATTGTTTTAAAGGGAACGTGATAAACATTTTTTTTTGTGATAATGTGATAAATGTGATAAACTTTTATTTAAAGATTAATAAAAGATATTACATCTGTAATGATCTTTGGCTTGCCATGTAGTTTATAATTGCATAACTGTATCAGTTTAACACAGGAATCAATTGTATTTACTTACTTGGTGTTGGTTGCCAAGCTTATTGCAGAAACTAAACTAGCCTGTCAAACTCACCCAATGAGACAGGCGTGCAGGATTCTGGACTCAAGTAGAATTACTTAACATTTAAATTAAATTTAATGTGCCACTGCCTGTAAAACAGCTGGAGACATGCAAAAGACTTTGGATACCAGTCTGTAGATATTTTTACAGAACATGAATTCTGTTGATGCCAGAAACTGAAATACCCATAGAAATGCGGAGAATAAATACCCAATACCTTTATATACTGGGGTTTGGTTGATTTGTTTGTTTAAATGTAAGCTCCAGTGCATTGACTTGGGACCATTGGGCTTCACCCTCTATCTGTACAAAACAGTAAAATGGTTTCTCCTCCCCTAGAAGACTGACTGGTTTGAAGAGGTATGCAATCATTTAATAAGTCCTTTTTTTTTTTCATCCACTACCTGACCCTTAGAAATGTTTTTCTTTCCTGAGAAGGTAGTTGGATTTTTTTTGATGGAATGTTTAATTAGCTTTCAACAGAATATTAAAAAATGTTTACATTACTGAAGCATGGTTCCTACTTTTTATACAAAATAACTGTTCTCATGGTTCAAAATTATTCTTGGTTTCTAGTATTATATCTTCAAACAAATAAATCTATGCTGTTTACTATCTGTTATTGTTAGTCTTTAACTGTGAAAAGAATCAAGAAACATTAGGGTATCATTACATTTTAATGAAAACCAAAACATATTTTCCTGAATTTGACTCTTCTTTAGATTTTCAGATCCCAAGGGGATACAAACTAATTAAAATTGCAACTAGTTTTCATTAAAATATATTATATGGAATAATGTTACAAAATATCTTGTCATTTTCTTTATACATGTATAAATTACATAATATAGATGTAAATCTCTCACTGTTAAAATTTAACAGTGTAGATCATCTTATTGATAGGACTACAATATTTGTAGTGTTCTTGATAAGTTGTTCCATTAGATTCTCTAAAGTACAAGACTGAATTTAAATCATTTTATGACAAATCTACTTCAAAAGAATCATTAAGGATTAGATCAGAAACCTGTTGCTTCCTTTGATATAAAGATATACTTTAGTTCAGTCCCATTACATTATTGCTTTAGTTACACTGGGTAATTACTATTATTATCATCACCACTAGTTTTTAATAACCAAATGATATTTTTTTCTAAATAAAAAAAAGTTTTTTAATTATCAATATGGTTGTGATTTAAAGGAATTGGAAGAGTGTTTCTCATTAACCATTCCAGGCTAAATGTAATACATCCATGGGGTTATCAAATCTAATGTGCAGCAAGTCCTTTGCTTCTAATGTTTTCTGATAAACATTCATCACTTTTTAAAAGATTAATATATATTTTACATCAGAAGGATAACACTATAAGGCCTGGATTATGAAGACTTTTATTATGATTATTAAGATATTATAAGGCCTGGATTATGAAGACATTTACTTTATTTGAATGAATTAAAATGTAAGTTGTCTTACATATAGAATTTCTCCAATAAAAAACAAAAACAAATAAAAGAAAACCCCAAACAAATGCATAAAACAAAACCCAACTTATTACTTTTTACCATATAACCTAATAAGTTTTCTGAAAGCTCAGAGAACACATTTTATATCCTTGTACCAAATCACAAAAGAAAATTATACCAGTAAGTAAATGTCCCAGCAACTTGTGTACAATACTTGAGAAAACCACTGTCTGTTGTATGCTAAGCACTGTTGATGGCATCTGGATATCCCAAACCAGTTAAGTGTCTGTATCCACTTCATTATGAGGAAAAAGAAAAAATAAGGACCATTCTTTTTCCCTGGAGATGTCAAATTCATACAGCAGTAAGAACTTGGTTCTGGTTATTTTCCTCCAAGACCTTTTACAGTAAAAATATAGAATGTAAGTGTTCTAAAAAGGTGACAAAATTGCTTTTATCTAGTTACATTGGCTAATTCAGAATGACATTAAAATGGTGGAAAAAAAACAAAAACAAAACCAAACCAAAAAACAATCAGAATGAAACAAATAAGGCTATGGTGGGAAAGAAAACTTCTATAACATACTGCACTCCATATTACATAATTTTGCCGGTGTGATCTGGTCTAGGTCATCCTGCTCTGGCAGGGGATTGGACTAGATGATCTTTAGAGGTCCCTTCCAGCCCCTGACATTCTGTGATTCTATGATTACAGAGGGAATAGTTTAATATGAAGCCTTAAAGTCATAACTGTTCTCCAAAACCAGAAAAAGCATATAATCAAATAGGTATATAGTATAAGTACTGTTATGTGGATGGCTTTTTATAATGAAGTGCTATGACTGTTTTTATAAGCCCATGCATCATGGTGTAGTGCTTTTCACTCAACAGTGTCAGTTAAGATTCCTTGATGAAATGCCAGCTTGTATAATTATGTTATTTAACCTTCCTCCTGAAAAGTTGTTGTTTTGTTGTGTTTTCCGTTCATTTTTTTGTTTGGTTGGTTTGGGTTTTTTTGTCTGATTTCTTGATTCAGTTTAGTTTCTCTTGTTTTTCTTAAGGCTTCTAGAGTGTGGTTTTGGAGGGTCAGTTACCTACTTCATTGCATTCCTAAAACAATTACTTTAGTTTTCAGGTACAAATTATTTTTCACACAGAATTCAATTTTTTTTTCAGGATCATTTGAAATTACTTACAAAATCGAAGTATAGTATTACTCACTAACCATCTTCATGGGTCATACGTATTGTATCCCTGTATTGAATAACTTTTTTACTTTCCCTTGAAAATATTGGAAAACAAGTATTGTTTTAAATTACTTTTTTTTTTTTAATGTCAGTTCCTGCATATCTTATCTCGATCATTTCCACTCCTAGGCATATCTGCTTATCAACAAAATCTTTGATGTTTAAGTATTCATCTGTTCTTTTTTCCTTATGCTTAGCTTGAAGACATAAACTTACCTTTGTGACATAATAAAGGAAGCTACTATAATCATAAGGCTTTGAATTTATTATAGCTTAAGGTGAGAAACATGCAACAGAAGCAGATGAGCATCGATTTTGTTTACATGCAAATGTTCTTCATAATAATAATAAAAAGAAGATAGTTGCACAAAATGGAATGTATATGTTCTAAAGTAACTCTAAATGAAATTATTTTGAAGTTTTTCATGTGTCATTGGTGGGTCTTTAAAATAGCTGTTACTGACAATTAACTCCATACATAGAATTTCACTGGAAAGAAGACCTCATAAGCTATGTTTCAGATTGAAAAGAATTTAACAAGAAGAATAAAAGAGAGTGAGCCATATGGATTTAAATGCCAGAGAATAATTACAAGTACATATTAAAACCGGCAAAAATCCGAAGAGACACACATTCAAGTAAAGACTTTAAAAAGACATTTCTCCTGCATTTCCAAGGCCAAATTGTCATGGCTCAATCAGGAATCTAATTAACTAGGTAATTCAGTGAAAGCTGAATACACCAGAAGCTTTATCTAAATTCAGCTATGTTCCAAGTGGAGAGACACTGCCTGGCTCTCAGTATAACTCACATAACTCTCAAAGAGGGAGGTGCTCTCGTGAGAAGAGCTCTTAGAGTGACATTCAGGAGATCTACAGCATCCCTTCACACTATCTACAGGTACAGCTTTTGGAAAACACTTTAGAAAATTTTACAGCTGCCTTATCACAGCAAAACTTTCTGGAGAAAATAGGCAGCAACAAAGCCACTTGCCCGTCTTCAGAGCAAACAGCCCTTAAGGATGCAAGATGAAAAGCTAATTTAAGGGGTAAAATTTATTAATCTTCAAACTAGCTTCACTCAATTTGGCATACTCTGCCAAAAGGACAATCAGCATATTTCTTAGTAAGAATATATTATTGTTGTACAAATTTGAAATTGAGCATCTGAGCCAATTGGCTCAGACACTACAATGTCATGTTTTACAATATCATTCTCATGAATGCTGTGTGTTTGAAGGACTTGCTTTTAATATTTTCCTGCACACTTAAGTATCTGCACAGAATGTTAAAATAGATCTTAGCCTTCATGTTCTTTATTTCAAATAAAGCAAAATGTAAAAATTTACAGATGAAAGTGCTTTTATGGAAAAGTCAGATTTGGAAAGAAAGAACCTTTGGTGCAGATTCACATAAAAAAGTCTTCGGAGTTTTCAATAAAAATTCCTTGTTTTTAATATAAGTAGATGTAAAGGTGCAAAGAAAAGCTTACTTTCTATTCACTATTATATATACTGTATTTATTAATTTTCTGTGTAGATTTGTGATGCATAACATTACCACAGTGCTACTATGATTCTTAACAGACATGACACTGATATTCAAGGTGTTAACTTCTAATGCATAAACTGAGAATCTACACTAAACAGTACTAGGCTAGTAATTGTAAACAAATCAGGAGATCTGTGCATTGAACAAATTTGCTGTTTTCAAAACAACTTGATGATCACATCTGTGTTACTGAAGTGATTATTCCTTTTCTAATCCTTCTCTTCTAGGTTGTTTAGTTGTTGGTTTGGGGGTTTAAAAAATTATTATTTATTTCTACATAAAATAGTGATATTTAAAATCTGCTTACAGACTTTAAAGCAAACCAGAATTAATTCATTTTTTACCTACAATAGAATGCGTAGAAATATAAACTTATCAAGGGTACTTTTCAGAAAAATAACTCTGGAATGAAATGCAATGATATTGTGTCTCCAAGTTATAGGAAAGGTCTACTTTTCACAAAAATACTTTCTGCCTTCTAGTATTCACTGTCCACTGGTTCTTCTTACTATATAATCAATCATGATTGCTATAGAATTTGCAATTATTATTAAATCTAATTCTATAATTATTCTCTAAGATGTCTTGTTTTAGACACTTGACAAATTTTGGTTTGCATAAAATCTAGTCTTTGATAGTCCTGTTTAACTTAATTGTCAAAAGTACAAAGCTGACATTAACAGCAAACCCAATATACTGTGTGTTTAAAAAATGTTCCTTTTTCCAGTCTTGAAACTACCAAAATACCATGTAACAAATTTCCTTCCTTGAGATTATAGACTATGAAAGCATACTCTACAAAGAGTCATTTAGATGTTACATTTGGAAGTTTTTCCTTTCTTAGAATATACATAACTTATTTTAATTTATTGATTATGCATAACTAGACAATAATTTTTACTTTTAAAAATTAATCCAATTTGAAAACCAAAATGTTTAACATCAAATAATTGAAAACATATTAATTTTACAAATTAATAATATGGTCTTAAATGTGAACATTGTTGAAAGAGATTAACATTGATGCTGAACACTGAGGAAATCTAAAATTTTTGACTGAATGTAGTCAATGCATTTGAAATTCACAGAATCACAGAATAACCATGGTTGGCAATATGAAGAAAATCCCATCACTTCTCAGTTGCTTATTTGTAAATGAAGACTTTGACTGGTTGGTTTTGATTTTTTTTTAGAGTGATTTGATAAATGAAAAGCACTGTAAAAAAACACTGGTGTTAGATTTTTTTTTTTAGGAACTATACAGAACTATCTTCAACAGAATAAATGTGAGAAAATATAGGAATTATGGACTTTTGTTTTTCATATGTAATCGTTGACAATAGTGTGCATCTCATCCATCATGCTAAGCTATGACTGCATTCGATTAACTTAATATGGTGTTAATGCAATATGGGAGAGGTAATACTCATTCATCATATTGTATTATAGCAGTAATATAGTAGTATTATATTAGATTGATGTAATAAAGTTCTTAATAGAAGGCAATAAAGCTATTATCAAAAAACTGTCATTAATACCTGGGATTTCTAAAGGCCATTTCTGTTGTGCTTGAAAATCTTTCACTTGCCCAGATGCAATAAGAAAGATCCTCTGAGACTGCAGAAGCATTTGAGCATATGACATTATGAATGTGCTATTTTTGGCTTTGTAATGGTGGAGCACATCTCATTGTACCTAATAAATCTATGCTGGGAGTTAAAAAGCATATTTTTCTTCTGAACAGCTGGCTCTAATACAGTAGAGATATATAAAAGGTCATGACAAGTTCTAAATATTTATTCCTTTGTCTACAGCATCAAGACCACTTCCTTTTGTTTTCTACAAGAAAGAGATAATTTTTTTCCCTCTTTAATTATTACTTAATGGACAAGACATACCAGATTAATTGAAAATCCTTACATGATCTGTGACTTCATTCCAAAAAGAAGCAGCCTATGTAGAGTTTGCACAAGCTTTGTGTTTACTAAATAAACTTGGATTAGACTAATGAGATTTATATTCAGGGGAACAAAGACAACTGATTGCTTTCATAACCAAAATAGTCTGTAAAGGTGGAATTTCAAATAATTCCTCATCTGTCTTCAGAAACACAGATTTTCCTCATCCTCTTGGTTGTTTTTGTTTGCTTTTCTTGGGGTTTTTTTCCCCATGTCAGCTGACAGACATTTAGACTGAAACATAAGGTTGCTCAGGGAAAATGGTTTTGCCAAATCATATTGGTTTTGATCAAAAGTCTAAATTCTGGTAATTTTATATTAACCTTAAGTCATTAAGTCTCATGTGACAATATGTATTATAGAAAATTGATATTAATTTTATCAAAAGCATGAATACTGTGCTCCTATGTTAAGAACATGCACAACAATGTTCAACAATGTATTTTAGTTTTAGCTGGTACAGCACCACTTACTTTAAAAATGCATAAACTTTGGTGCTCCAGATAGAGCAACTGCCTCTGCATGATGTTGACTCAGGACTGATGGAGTGCCAATTAAAAAATATATCTATTTTTACAGTGCTGGCCAATCCCTATCTCCATCTCGCAGCCCAGGGTCTCTTTCCTCAGACTGGTGGTACCATAATGTTGTGCTTTTGTTTCTCACGAGGTTTGTAGGTCTACCTGGCACTGTTGTTGCAAATGATCTTATTTCTATTTCAGTTTACTAAGGAGCTTCATACAAAGGAAAAGAGGCATTACCTGTATTCTATGCCTACTGGCCTGCATTAATATGACTATATTTAGGATTGTAAAGCACTGGAACAGGATGCCCAGGGAAGTGATTGAATCTCCATCCCTGGAGGTATTTAAAAGATGTATAGATGTGGTGCTGAGACATATGGTTTAGAGGAAAATATGTCAGTGTTAGAGTCACAGTTGTACTCGATGATATTAAAGGTCTTTTCCAACCTAAGTGACTTTATAATTCTTTGGTTCTGTATGTAAATCAAGATGCCCATTCTCCCTGTGCTGTAGAGTACTACTGCTTGTGTCCTCCATAGCTCAACCCTTTTGCTGACTTCAGGTGAATTTCTGTTATATTTTAAGTCTCTAGTTGTAATTTTC
Organism: Corythornis vintsioides; assembly: GCA_025447755.1. Lineage (NCBI taxonomy): Eukaryota > Metazoa > Chordata > Aves > Coraciiformes > Alcedinidae > Corythornis > Corythornis vintsioides. Next base: position 13,637 of record JAOEGS010009811.1, on the reverse strand, counting down.
CAATTAAATAATAATTATATTGTATAATGTTAATAGTTACAATGACAAAACTATGGTGTCAAAAAAAAAACCAGCAAGTTTCAAAGTAAAAATAAAGATATAGAACTGTTCTTTGAGCTATTACACACCCTTTCCCTCTGAAAAAAAAGCTTCAGATAAAAACAAGCAATCAAACAACAATAGTCCAAAGAAACCTAGTGTTTCCAAAGATTAGACAAATAAATAAAATTGCATTGCACTTCTTTAATAAACTTTCTAGCATTACATAATGCTCATATTCTATTTATTGTCAATCTTTTTCCCTCTAGAAATAAAATATATACAAAGTGAGTCACATTTCCAGCATTAAAAATCCAAATTCTACAGTTTCCATAAATCTGTCTAAAGGGTAAACTTCTGAATATTGAGCTGATAAGTTCTGTAGAGAAAAAATATATTTGCATTGTGACAGAGCATATTTTCTGAATGTATTTATCATAAAATCAGAGAACTGGATAAATATGCAGCATAACAATATTCAGCACAATCCTTTGTCTAGTCTCTTCACCAGTTACTAAAGCTCACCTATCTGGAATACCAAATGTGTGTTCATGCTCTCTTTTGCTTTCTTATTATGTGAGATGTGTTTATGAAAGCAGTTTTGCATATTGGCTCAGGAATGCTATATGAAGCAGAGACCAAATTCAGCAAATGCAGTAGCGCATCCTGCTTTCTGCATTGTGAGAGTAACAACATCAGTGTTCCCTATCTTTTGATGTTTCTGCCTTTCTATGGAGCAACTCTGGGGAAAAAAAAATCATCCTTTCATTATCCATTGAATCAAACAATTTATAAGCATATAAAGATATCTCAAAGAATTTAAGATCCTGATTTGAAGGTCTTAAAGGTCAACAGCATGTTGTGTGAATTTGCTTATATGTGAACTCACACATACATCTTACATTTTGAGAATTACTGCACTGAAATCTCTCAGAATGAGGCCAATGAAAAAACCCAGCATCCTTGGCCTTGATTCAGGAATGCATTTAAGTTCATATCTATTCATGAAGGGGACACAAGCATGCACTTAACCTTAAGGAAGTACCTCAGCCCTTCTTAAATAGGTTTGAGATTTGAGTCAAGATTAAATGTTATCTGAAATCAGAGCCAAATATATCAATCTGCAGTATTGAGGTCAGCCTGAAACATATAAACTGCATATAAAGAAAGTGGGAAAGTAAATGTAAAAGCAAAAGATCATAATACATTTTGACAGAAATGGGGTTCCAGGCATATATTGCTTTTTGTTTACTACAGTTAAGGGTAAATTGATTATGGAAAATCTATTTCTATCCTGACTTGCTTGATTATGATTGGTTGAGATAGAAGAAAATATAAATAAATAATCTGAAGACCTACAGGCTTTGATTTACTTCTTCTGAAGACTGACCATTCACCTGGAAACTACTAACAGTGAGGAAGAATCTTAGGATTTTTTATTTTTTTTTTCTGATAGCTAAAAATAACAAGAAACTTCATAGGTAACGAAATCTTGTCAAAACAAAGATTTTTTTTCTTTATAGTCCATCTTTAAAGTAATTCAAATATTTCCTTTTTACCTGTATAACTTTTAGGTCATTGATAAGAAAACTAGTTAAATAGACCAAAGGTAAATGGCTTGATTCAAAAGTGACTTTTGCTGCATGGAAAAACAGGACGTTCTCTAAGCAACACTTCCATACTTCCATAATAAACCACTCACAATATATTAGCTTTTTGTATGGTTATTTATATATTCTATATAAAAAGTATAAAACTACTGTAATGCAGTGTTCTTGTAAAAACATCACAGGCTTCACTGAAGACCATCCTTTTTGAGAAGCAAGACTGTATTGACTTAACTTCCTGATTCCTTTCACAATTCAAAACTTGTAGCTTCTTTATGTGCATGCATTGTGTCTAGTGATAAACTAATGGTAGCTCAAGTGCTATTTTTCTTTTCTTGCATTTTAATTGCACTGTTTTAACTAATCTCTCCTCTTCTACACAGCACTCTGTAACAGCTGCAGAGGTACCTTTGCAATTAATCATCCTCTTTTGTTTTATTCTATCTGATGCTGCTGGAGCTCAGACCAAATTCTGTGCTCTTTGGCAAAATTGGCTTTACTATGTTTTGTATCTGTCCTAGAATAATCCTACTATTGCAGGTGTTATTGTCTCACAGAGTTGCCATTGTTTTCAGTGATACTTCATGGCTTATGTTATGCATTGCTATTTTTCTGAATCTGAGTAGGGGAGTACCTACAGGAAAGAAAATTTGCAAACACCACTGCCTGCCTCAGACTCAGAATATCATGAATGCAAATTAATCTGATACATAATATGGGAAAAATAAGCATTATTGATGGTTAAAAAAAAATCTCGCATACAAAAATCACTAAATCTAAATAAAGTAAATTATTAATCTTGCTATTAGATGCAAATCTCCCATCTCCGGACTAGTTTATATCATGTTTGAGTTTCTTAGATGTCTTTGGTTTTTTTTTTCACACTCTTATCAGCCCTTTTCCTCAGTTGCCCTTTTATTTTTCACCTTCATAATTTGTTCTCTAGCTTGAAAAATATTGCTCTAAGAGAACTTGATTCAGGAATCTTTCCCAACTCAGGATCTAATAAAAAACCACATTGAAGTCAGCTGTAGTAATCTTTGGAACAACTCCAGGCAGGTGATACAGACCAGGGTTAAAGACTACTATAGATCAGCATTTTTGCCCAGCTACCATTACATAAGGCATGTATTAGAGGGGGAGGGGATGGAGGACAACAAACAGCTTTGAGGAAGTAAAATTGTTTCCAAATTAGGCTTGAACTAGCAAAGATGTTTTGTCTAATGTCACAATCCAATATTGGATACGTGGCAATTTTAAATGAAAGGTTTAAAGGTGATCGCCAAATGGTGAAATTAAGACACAAACGAGGTCAAATGCCATGTGCATGACAAAGTTTTATTACAATAGCAAAATAGTTTCTAGAGCAGACAGGAGAGTAGGGGGGAAAATAGAAACAGAAAAGAAAGGAGAAAGCAGAGTACAACAAGCGATAGTATAGTTACCACCACAGTCCAGTGACGACCTCAGTGGGGAAGATAGCTTCTTTCTTCCTTTCCCGGGAAAATGCTTCTGAAAACTCCATCCATCATAAAGCAGATTTATACAGTTTTTCCACTACACTCCCCTTCCTCCCCCTGTACAGGTGAGAAATTCCTTCTCCTTCGAGATAAGGGAGATGGGTGTAGTTAGCACAGTACTTAGTTTGGCTATTTGGAGAGATCAGCCATTGTAAATCGACAGACGGCTGCAGGGTCCATTTATCGGTAAAGGCACTCTCAGGCACCGTCTTCAGACGCCTTCCAATCTCTAATCTCAGGCACACCTACCTCAGGGGATGAAGTTTGAAATATTTCTTTAGCCTTGCTCAACTGTTCAGATGTCTCCAGACAGACAACAGACACCTTGATTGTCTTAATGACTTCGATTGTTTGAGTCAAAACACTATATGACCTGCGTGTCACTTCTGAAAACATGGGACTTAATTTTTTATTTAACATTTCTAGAAAGTATTTTTAAGTTAAAACATATTTTTAAAAAGTAGAATAAAGATGCTAAAAGGCACTTTGAAAATCAACAAAACATTTTTATTGAAACTTATTTGGGTGGTTTCCAGATAAAATTTACTGATTTTACATCTGCAGTCCAGAATACATTTGTGGCCCCCTGAACAGGGACTAATACAAGCCAAGCTTTATATATTCTACAAATCTGTTTTTGCTTTCCTACTTGATTTCCTTCACTGGCTATTACTACTTCTTTCACTTCTCCCCTGCTATCCTGCCTTAGTATTTTCTTTGAAATTCTTACTCTTTATAATACATAATTTTTATGTTATATGAATTATGCATGTTTTTGTTCTATTTTACTTTCTTAAAATGATTATCAACAAAAGTCTGGATCTTTTTCTATTACTTAAGATGCATTTAGCTGTGAAAGACTATATAGCAAAATATTTTAAAATATTTATTTATGAATAATACTGTTCACACATTTTGGAAATTTATTTTATTCATGTAAACTCCCTAAATCCTCTCTTGTGTGCGATTGCAAATGTTTTTTCTACTTCAGTGGAATTTTTCTCCTCAGTTTTTTTTTTGTAAGAGACTTTTAAAACTCTTCCCATAGTATTCTTGAAAAAATTGTATTAAAGTAGGGGATATTTTTCTTCTCTGATTCCATATTTTACCCATGACATCAACTGGTCTTGCAGTTGTTGTGGTCTGAGATCATGCTGGCTGTTCTAGCAGTGGGGCTCTGTTTCATGCTTCCTTTTGTGCCCATTGGGAGATTTTTATCTGTGAACTCTACATTGCTAACAGCAGCCTCACATAAAATACATTCCCCAATCAGTAAATACACTGATCCTTCACATCGATGAGGTAGAAGCTGTGCAACACCAAAGAGAATCTGACAGATGTGGCTACCACAAATGACATTCAAGCAATGGAATCTTCAAATATTTGTCTATTTCATATTCCATTACTTGGTTTAGCTTGGTGATCTGTGAATCTGTATTTAGGAGTCTTTATGAGTAGCATGTGCATGTAGATTTCTGTTGGGCGTCTGTATTCACCATGAGTGCTACTGCCAAAATTACTCTATGCAGTTATGTCTGTGGAAGCTGTATCTTCACAAGAAAGTAGAACAGACTTTTTACAGTTGACATAAATGGGACTACTATAGTCTTCTATTACATAAATTCCTCATTGTATTATTTTGTGTTTCCACCTAAATTTTTTTCAATGAAATACTCCATAGAAATACTGTATCACTTACTATACCTATATGGACTTTGCCTTTTAAATACACAGCCTCACCTCCCATCTCAGTCTAGCCCAAGTGAAAGGAAGGTTAAAGTAGAGAAAAGCACCTGCATAACTCTTATTACTTCTCTCCACATGTGTGTACATATTATACATAGATATGCTGGTTTTGACTGGGATAGAGTTAACCTTTTTCACACTGGCTAGTATGGGGCTATGTTTTGGATGTTTTAATTATTGCTGAGCAGGGCTACACAGGGTCAAGGGCTCTTCTGCTTCTCTTACCACCACACCAGTGAGTAGGATGGGGGTGCAGAAGACAGCTGGGAGAGAATGCAGCTGGGACAGCTGACCCCAACTGACCAAAGGGGTATCTCAAGTCATGATCAGTAATGTGCAAAGAAGGAAGAAAAGGGGATGTTCAGAGTTATGTTATGAGTCTTTCCAAGTGACCATTACACACGATGAAGTTCTGCTTTCCTGGAGATGGGAGTCAATTAATTCCTTATTTTTCTTTGCTTGTGCAGACCTTTTGCTGTGCCTCTTAATCAGTGTTTTTATCTCATTTTTATCCTTATGATTCTCTCCCCCATCTCACTGGGAGGGGCCTGGGCAAGCAACTGTGTGGGGTTGAGCTGCTCACTGAGGTTAATCAACAATGAAATTATACTCACACATTAGCTGTCTTTTCAAGTTAGTGTTGATGCTGAAAAAAACCAGTATAACAACATGAATATTATCTCACTGTTCCAGTGTTCATTGACTCAGTAGTCCCTACTTATCAATTAAGGGAAAAGCAGCAAACACAACAGGGCAATAGGCTTCATTCAGCCAGATTCAGGTAATGAAATAGAAAGACCCATCAAAGTTTGCAGAAAGGAGACACAAAAGGGTGACAGTTACTTGTTTGTTCTTTTGAGGCTACAAATTTTTAGGGTGTTGGACTCTATACTTGCATGTTGTTCTGGACCAGTGATGTTGTTCAAACAATAAGACATGTAAACATTTGAAATTTGTTTGAAGTGACAAGTAATGAAATTCATAACCACTGCGTGAAGACATAGTAATGCATCTCTATCTCTTCTACATCAATTTTTCCACTATCTATCTATCTATCTATCTATCTATCTATCTATCTATCTATCTATCCAAGACATATTTATTATGTCAAATAATTCTTCTTTCCATCAGCTGACATAGGTCAACAAATGCTGGTTATTAGTAATCCATGTATCTATGTTTTTGAAGAAGTCTTGACCAAAAATCCCAAATGGTTTCTTTCCCTTTATAAGATTTTACTTTGTTGCTGTTGTTAAGTATTTGTCTTGTTGCTTACCAAGACTTTATGTGCTCTTTGGGGATATACAGCCTTTTCAGCTGCATGATATACTTGACAATTCAGAGCACCTGTAACAGGCAATGGTTTCTAAGCCAGCAGAAAGTTTTAATTATAAAAAAGATTTTTTTCTAGTGTTTATGTCTGGGAATAAATGTCCAAGGTAGTGTAGGCATTTTACTAATATACTAGTATCATATTAATTATTTCCTATGGCTTTGAAGATTTCTCTAATTTCATTACTTTATCAAAGAAAAACTTTCATGAACTTCGCTCTGCTATCTTTACAGACAGACCTTGGGAAACAGATTTTTTAAAGTGTCTGGTAAATATTTATGTGCAATGAAATTATATTCATTTCTGCAACAGCTTCCCAGGGCCTAAACTGCAGTCCTGGACTGGAGGTTTTTCGCTGGCCTCTGGGAAGAAATTTAGCACCTTTAAGTTATTTCTTTCAGCTCCATTTTATGCAAAAGTCACAAAGTCCTGTGTTCTGCTGCCCTTGGAATCACTTGGAAGTAAGGAAACAAGTGGTCCCTAGATCTTTTCTAGTTGAAGGCAATGTAAATTAAAGTACAGTATGCTGCAATATATTACCATTCATGCTAGCAGAGCACAGCATTCTAGTCACTATTTCATGCTTCAGTTAGTTTTAAGTGCCACTGATACTATTGAAGAAGTGGGATTAAGTAATATTGGTACAAAACTTTTCAGCATCGTTTAATTATACTTTGCAAAGCATATAATATGTTCTTTGTGACACTCTGCTTTGTGAAAATTGTATTCCCCCAAACTAGCCATATGAGGCTTTACATGGGCCTTCATTAGAAAAATAAACTGGTATAAAGGTACACAGAATAGAAATTGTTACAGAACACTCTCTATCTGGGCCAGTGTCATGACAAAAAATTAAATACACAATTAATAGCTTAGTTTTCATTAAGATCCTGCTTGTGAGACCTTAAGACTCTTGGTTTTGTGTTGTTTGTATTTAGTTAAGTGATCAAGTGAGTGACTCTTAATTTAGAGCAGCTGCAGTTGAGTACATAGCCAAGACCCCTGAACAGTTAATGCTACCTTTTATCCTTTATCATTTTCTTTTATGAGCTAAGGGATTGTTCATTCAGATTCCTCTAATCCTCATAATATCTCGGCCATTATTACAAATCCTAGCTTTTCAGATAGCATCTAATTTCTTATGAATCTCACGGGTACTGAAGGAATCTTATTAAATGAAAATAGAGGCATCACTTTTAGCCTATGATTTAATTTGTAATTCAGTACTTTAAGTACCAAAATATAGAGGTGATTAGCTGCATATTCAGTCTGCATACTTTAATCATAGGCTTTTTATTTTTGTAGATGAGTGCCATGCAACTAATGACTATAACATGACAACAGACAGCATCTACCCAGCAAACATACTCATGAAATAACAAATTATGTTACAACACAGTTAGTGTTACAAACAACCTTCTTTATTATTTCCTTGTATTCACAATATAGAATAAGTGATATGTTTTTTTGTAACTTCAGTTTATCAGTACCATTCCATACATTGTGATTGAATGCTTCCTCAGCAAGTTTGCAGATGACACCAAACTGGGTGAGAGTGTTAATCTGCTTGAGGATAGGAAGACTGCAGACAGATTTGGACAGGTTGGATCAATGGGCTGATGTTAATAGTATGAGCTTTAACAAAGCCAGGTGCCAGGTCCTGCATTTTGTCACAACTCCAGGCAATGGAGGAGTGGCAGAAAAGAAGCTGGGGATGCTGGCTGAAGATGAGCCAGCAATGTGGCCAGGTGGCCAAAAGGCAACAGGATCCTGGCCTGTATCAGAAATAGTGTGGCTAGCAGGAGTAGAGAAGTGATTGTCCCCCTGTACTCATCACTGGTGAGGCTGCACTCTGAGTACTGTGTTTGCTTCTGGGCCCCTCACCATAAGAAAGACATTGAGTTGCTGGAGTGAGTTCAGAGAAGATCAACCAAGCTGATGAGGTTCTGGAGAACAAGTCCTATAAGGAAAGGCTGAGGGAATTGGGATTGTTTATTTTGGAGGTGACTGAGGGGACACCTTATTGGTCTCTACAACTACTTGAAAGGAGATTGTAGAGATGTGGGTGCAGCCTCTTCTCTCATGTAAATAACAACAGGACAAGAGGAAATGGCCTGAAGTTGCACCAAGGGAGGTTTAGATTGGATATTAGGAAGAGTATTTTACAATCTCACAGGTCATTATTAGTGGTCAGGCTGAGATTTCCAAATGCATCACCAGACAAGAATCTATATGGACAACATCACAACATCACAATGTCACAGGCTTTTCAGAGCATAGATATGACAGGCATGGAAAGCTGCTGGCAGTGTCATGGGACAGGGTATATTAAATGCACAAGACCATCACAGTACTATGTCCCTGCTCATTGCAGACAAGCTGGACTAGAGGACTTGTAAAGGTCCCTTCCAATACAAACATTCCATGATTCTATGATTATACAGAACTGGGGCAAAACAAAGATTCCCATATGACTGCAGTGAGGAAGGAGTGCTCCCATTTGGGGCACCTACTCTAAGCTGTTGTCCATTTATAGCTAAGAGATACATTCTACAAAAGGAGGATAGACCCACTACGGCAAAATAAATATGGCCTCAGCAATAGGATAAAAGTAAGGTGAGGTGAGGTGAGGTGAGGTGAGGTGAGGTGAGGTGAGGTGAGGTGAGGTGAGGTGAGGTGAGGTGAGGTGAGGTGGGATGGGGTGGGGTGAGACAAGGCATATGTCTTCACATATCCTTAGACAGTGTCAATGTGGGAAACAAAAGATTGTTTTTTTCTAGTTTATACATGAAAATAAAAGTCTAGTGTTATCATTTGATATATGTTCACTTTTTTTTCAGGGTGTAAGCAAAAGCATTTTATTTAGTGTATGATAAGAGCATAAATAAATAGATTTTGATTATTATTTGTCTAGTTTCCATGACTTAATTGTATTGCCTCCTTTTTACAAAACATCTGTTATCTAAATTTATTATTGAAGTTGTTCCAACTTGATGAGAAAATTCACTGTTTTATTCACTTCAAGAACTAAAGAATGTGTTGTATTACATCTGGCAAAAGACAACACAGCACAGCCTGTTTGAAGAAACTTGGCTTGTAGAGCAAAACCAAACCAATCAAAAAAACCCCAAACAAAGCAAAAAACAAAGCACATTGACACATCAGGACAAGAAAAAAAAACCAAACAAAAACAAACAAGAAAAATAACACAAAACAAAACAAACAAACCAAAACAGAAATATTGTGGCTTAAGATAAAAGACAATGTTGACATGAGAACAAATGAGCACAAGCTGGCCTTAATAATTTAGGCTGTATTTCAGACCAAATTTTGAGCCACTTGAATGGTGAGATTTCTGGAACAGATGAGGAGAAACAGTGGGAACTACATGGTACAACAATTTAAAATTAAGTTTGGAAGAAATTATAGGACTATTTCACCATTGGATGGAACTTGAAGAACCAGCATATCTGTGCATACTACTATAAGAAACAAGCCTGAGAAATTTAATTAGTGCAATCAGCATATTAATTATGGTGGCATTTTAATAGACTTTGTGGGTGCTAATACTAATTCTTGATTTTCTCTTTGGTTTCTTGTTGGCCAGGAAGTTCTAAAATTTAAGTTTTATTCAACTTCAGGTTGTGTTTTACTCAGTCACTCTTAAAAAATAAATAAATAAAATTTATATATGCCTTTGTATTTTTCTCCACTGAAAAAAAAAAAAAAATTGGAAGAGAAAGATAGTATGAGGACTTTCTCCATGAATTATCTGGAAAGGAAACTGCTCTTGAGACTCATTCATATATGAAATTGTCAGACACAGGAGAATATACTACATGTTTGAATTACCTTTCTTAAATAATGAATTATGTAACTTACCAACAGAATAAGAACACAAAGAAAATTAAAGAGATTTATTTTAAGACATTCTTATATAATTTCAAAAAGTAAGTTCCCCAAAGAATTCTACCTTATTCCATACAAAGCTACATGTTTCAGCATGAATCAATCATCACTGAATGCACATAGCCAGAACTGTATCCAGTACTGCCAGTAAGAATTTCTGTATTACAATTAGTTTATCTGATAATGCCCCTAAAATTATGTCTGATTTCCACAATGTATAATAAACATCCTATGAAAGGCTAATAATATCTAAAAGTTTCCCTTCCTTTCCTATTTATCCTTGAGGCTCATTTATTCTCTCTGGAAATGAGAACAGTTGAGAAAAGTGATTTTAGGCTGTAATAACATAACTTTACACTATAACCAACACAGTAAATTATATTACAGCTCATTTTATGTACAATAAACCCCTCCTCTCTGTAGTGCTCTTGTCTACCAAAGTCATTATGTATCTATTATCTCAGCATGTTTCTACTACTTTTATTCATCACTTTCAATATAACAAATACACCAAATCTCCATACTTGATAATTTAATCAAAAACTTTCCTCCAACCCTATTGCTCTTCTGATAATATAAAGCTTTATCTTCCCTAGAACCTCTTTTAAAAAATTGTTAATACTTCCCTTATGCAATATTATGTCAAAATCTGTATCAAAATAAAATTATCTCCTATATTTTTCTCCCATTATTTATGTTATGAAAGAAAGTAATGAGACTACAGGATTCATTTTGGACATGTTCCTTCAACTGTCCATTTGATTGCATGTTTTCTTCATCACTTCTTCAAAATTCAGGCTGAAGTTTTACACATCTTAGGTACTGTGGTTTTTATGTAATTAGAAAAAGTAAAAGGTGTGATCTACAGCTTAGCAAATGTGTCATTGCTACCTTTTCTGACTTAATAGACTTATTAAAATCCTGACCATTAGGACTGCAATTTCCTGTGACAGCTGTCTTGCTATATAGAAATTATTATCCTTCCTTTCTCCACCTCTGCTGTCCTTTCTGACCTGAATGCACTAGTGTCCTTGAGTTTTCCTCTTAATTTAGGTGTAATTATTCAATTTATAGTGACTATGTTAAATTCTGTCAACCTAGTTTTGAATTTTACAGGCGTATTTTTGTGCCTACAGGTAAATCCAAGAATATACAGTAGCACAAATTGTAGAACATATATACTTATTTCCATGAGCTGCAGGCTTATCTGACTGCCAGCAAAAACTACACCTAACATTATTCTTATAAAAGTAGGGAGCTTAATAAAACCTGTGCAAGACTTAAGAAATAAATATATTATTTTATAAGAATTAAAATTTTTCCTAAACACCGACTGTTTCAATTACTTCTAACACATAACAATTTTCTACTTTTATTGTCATAACAAACATGTGGAGAGTCAGACACACACAAGCAGAATCCACCACAGGTTCTTCTGTCAGAACACTCAGTTATTCTTTGATATCACTTTGAGAAAAATTATAACTTCTTAGATCATATTTTATACTATTCATTGTCACAATTATCCCATTATGGCAACCACTCCGGTGACAACTCCATGGGAGGAATGAAACATCTACTACGATATGCTAACTTTGTGCATTAACGATGTTTTTATTAATAATATGACATGAAGTACATAATTCTTGTATTTTACAACCAAAATTTTCTGTTTTCTATGTTTTTGGCATATCAGTGCTTGATACATAGTTGTACTCTACGTTGATTTTAGTCAATTTGATTCACAGAGATTACTTCTCACATATGATGGGATTATATTACTGTGCTCTTTCAATGTGAAAGGATATTAGAGTGACAATACTTGCGTCCAGAAACCCAATTGCATGACAAACAGGTCAAATGAGGTGATTCTCCCCATCTGCTTTGCTCTGCTAAGACCCCATCTGGAGTACTGTGTCCAGCTCTGGGGCCCCCAGCATGACAAAGACATGGAGGACCAACATATATTCTGGTTCAGAATAGTTCAGAAGAGGCCCATGAAGATGATCAGAGAGCTGAGCACCTCTCTTATGAGAACAAGCTGTGATAGTTGGGATTTTTCAGAATCGAGAAGAGAAGGCTCCAGGGAGATGTTATAATGGCCTTCCAATATTTAAAAGGGGCCTATTGAAAATATGGGGAGGGACTCTTTTATCAAAGACTGTAGTGATAAAACAACAGTTGAGTGGTCAGTTGGATGGTCAGTTTGGAAAGGGCTTTGATCAACCTGGTCTAGAAGAAAATTTCCCTGACAATGGCAGAGGGTTTGGAACTAGGTAATCATTAAAAGCTCTTCCAACTGAAACCATTCTATAGATTCTATTATACTCACCCTCTCTTTAAGACCCTTTATACTCCAAGTTCAGTGTAAAAGATGGAAGCAGAAATGAAGAATAAAGTCCATTATTATAAATCCACTGTATTCTGTTGTAGTTGTTCCTTTTCAACAAATATAGAGAACATATAGGAAACAAAGTTCCACAGAGATGCGGATATTTCAATGTAAGATTTTCTATTTGAATGAAGAATAAAGAATACCACTTCTGTTGCAGTTAGTAACATACAAAAGAAAGAAGATGTAAAAGATAATGGCAGATTTTTATTTACCTTTAAAAATCTGATAAATTTGATAGATAAGTATGACATCATCATAAAGGTGAATCATCTGCAGTTAGCACAAAATGATAGAGCTGAGGGAGATAACTTTATGCCTTGGGGTATAAGTGATAACAACTGAATCACGGGAGGAAACATCCTTCCTAGCTACAGTTCTGACAGAGTAGTTACGATGTGGTTATCATTATGATCCATATTTTATCAGCTGGTAGACATCTATAAGGACACCATTCCATACACCTACTATTTAGAAAATTGAAAAAATAAAATTTTTCAAGAGACAGACGAGAAATCTTTTGATGAAAACTGGTGTTGTTTTGGTTTTTTTTTTTGTTTGCTTCTTTGTTATTTTTTTTTTGTCACATCTTTGATTACAGAAATTATAATTTATGATCAGAGAGTCACTAGAATATTGAATGCCTGGGTGCTGTTTTTTTTACAGCGATTGATGGGGAATATGTTTGCTCTGATCTAAAAGGAGAAAAAACAAACATATGCTGTGTTCTAGGCTTCCTAACTTGGTATGACAAGATATGTAGTCTCCAGATATTAGGAAGGTAGTAGATCTTAAATTATTACATTTTAGTTCTTAGTCCACAGAATCATAGAATGTTAGGGGTTGAAAGGGAGCTAGAAGATCATCTAGTACAACCTCCCTGCCAGAGCAGGATCACCTAGACCAAGTCACAAAGTATCTTCCCTGACCGGGAATCAAAACTGGGCCATGGTGCTTAGAGCGCTGAACCCTAACCACTTGTCCAGACCTCAGATCCTGGCCATCTGGACTGGCTTTGGCTAGGATAGGGTGTGTGAATATTCATAGATTCATAGATTCGTAGATATTAGGGGTTGGAAGGGACCTAGAAG